>JAPHDB010000382.1:0-17136 GCA_030772735.1 Fusarium sp. MBC 181 | reverse complement strand
GATTAACCCTAACTCTATTCTCAACCCTAGCTAGTTTACTTTTTTTCTTACTAAAAATAATTTACTAGTTACCAAATAATATGAGGCATAATGTCGGCCAACCAATAGGAAGGTATATTATCCACTCTTATTGAGAAGCCAGCTAGAAGCGCGACAACCCCATCACTTTTCAGTGAAAAAGTGAAAAAGGATATACAGGGGTGTGAGCCAATAGAAGTCCGCGAATTTCCACTTTCACCGAAAGTGAGCCGGTTAAAAGGAGTGTAGGATATCTGTCAGGCTGTTAAGCATTATGGGCTCATTTATCGCAAACAAGGCTGTGATGGAATTTACAACGCCAGCAAATCAACTGTGCAGGAACAGTTGTCAGGCAGACTCAGCTACGTACATCTTACCCCGCTCCTGGTCATATATTATGACCATCCGCTCAAAGTATAGATACTCTATTTTTATGAATTTGTCATATTTAGCTACATTTCGCGTACATACTTTGAACCTGGTTGCCTTAACTTATCCTCTCTCAATGCGGCTTATCAACACCAAATCATTGGAACTTCACGAGTTCTTCAACGAAGATACGCCGCCTTATGCAATCTTGTCTCATGCTTGGGGTGATCAAGAGGTTACGTTCCAAGACTGGCAAAACCGTCAACAAGCAGCCACTAAACGGGGTTTCTCTAAAATTCAGAAAGCATGCAGCGAAGCTCTGAATTACAAGCTAGACTGGCTGTGGGTGGACACGAACTGTATTGACAAGAGCAGCTCAGCTGAGCTGACAGAGGCTATAAACTCGATGTTTGCGTACTATCAGAAGTCTGAGATTTGCTTCGTCTACCTTGTTGATGTATCTACAGTCAATCAAGACAGGAAGCTGTTGTTTTCGCAAATTCGAAATAGTCGTTGGTTCACTCGGGGCTGGACACTCCAGGAGCTAATAGCACCACAACATCTGGTGTTTCATGCGGCTGATTGGTCAAGAATAGGCAGAAAGGATGGATCTTTGGTCAATTTGTTTACATCGATCACAAAGATTGATATGGTATATCTAAATGGTCGGAAAAGCATATATAGGGCACCTGTTTCAAAGAGAATGTCTTGGTTAGCGAAAAGAACAACAACGCGTACTGAAGATATGGCCTATTGTATGCTTGGCATCTTTGATATCAATATGCCACTGCTATATGGTGAAGGGAAAAGAGCTTTCTTCCGGCTCCAGGAGGAGATCATTAAAAACTGCAACGATCATACCATTTTCTGTTGGGAGTGGACTGACATTGTCCCAGACAACTGGGCCAGTCTTCTTGCACCATGGCCGGCCGTGTTTGAGGGTGCTGGAGATTTCGAAAAGCTTAGCAGCGACGAGATTTCGGTCTTTTCTATGACAAATGCTGGTTTGTCTATTCGGCTACCTACAATAACCACCATACGGGAAACACGCAGCCTTTACTGCTCCTGGTTCATTATGCTACAAGCCGCTCCAACAAGCACAATTCTCGATCATCCAGAAGCAGCATGTGTCCGAGTTGTGGGTCTTCGAAAAGGTGGTCAGCTCTACGTCTCACGTTTCCCATATCCTCCTCGACCCCGGACTATATCAACAATGTGGACAGGAAACTTCAAGAGAGAATCTCTTCTTGTGATGAACAGATTATCAAATGGAAAAGTTCACGAAAGAAGGAGAAGCCCGCCACATGCCCATGATTCAAACACATTGAGCTTCATGCCCATTTTTGGCTCGCCAGTTCTTGAGCGCAGATGGGAATTCATGGACTCCAATGAAGAGAATATCAGTTCGAGCTCGGAATTAGGCCAAATTACGTGGAGACTAGAAACCACCAATATACAAATGGCTGTGGTGCAAATGAACGAAATCGGTAGATATCCCGAAGCGCGATCATTTGTATTGCTGGGCATGACAAGGAATAGTTCCTGTCATGTTTCCACACAGCTTCTGTCAGGACGAGAGTTTGGTTCCGCACCGGAAAGTCAAGACTTAAAAACCACGATACAACACTTCGTTGATCAAGTCAAGAAAGGGGATTCTGTCCTACCGATGGTATCTTATAACAAAAGGCTTAGAGTAACGATGGTATTGGAGAGATCTATGGATGTCACCACTGGAACCAGGAATTGTTACTTTTTGTTCTTCTTTCAGGGCCTCGACGTTCTTACTCCAGATTTTCTTTCGGCTAGGGGCCTGGGAGAGCGAGGACATTGTAGTGGCAAGAGCGACGTTGCCGACGTCGCCCGCAATCCTTTCGAGATTGGGTAGTACCGGATATATTTTGGAGGTCAACATACCTCCGGACCTTATTTTGGTTACGGCTATGCTGATAAGCTGACTTTGAGTGAGGAAGAATATGGTATTTCATGTGGTACGAGGCCAGTAACGCACCGGGCCGTGCTTCGACTTTTCTGACTCCCTCTAAATTCAGATCCACATACAAGTCAACTGCATTTGTATCCAAACCTGGATTTCTTTTTTTTCGGTTTGTCAATTGCTTCTAGGTTTATTATTGGAGTTATCTGGTCTTTTGATTGCTGTCTACGAGCTCTCCGGCCTTTCCCTCCATAACCTCAAGTAAAACTCATAGCGCTTCGCAGATCTTTCAGACCTTCTTTTTACCCTACTGTACCAATGCTGAACTAAAACGCGTCGCATTGTTCACTTTTTGTCCGTGCCAACCTAGACTACCCTGATTGATATGTTAGGCCATAAGCCAATTAAAAGCAGAAACGTCATCACCAGGGAAGAACCAATCAATAAATGTCGACCCCGCTTCAGAAATTATTGTTTCGAACTTCACTTCACCTTTATTATTACATTATTCATTCTTCCATGAGAAACCGACCATCTCATACTATTACGCGAATAAATTACTTCATAGCACATTCATGGCCTTAGGATAAGTCCATTAGTACGACGCGCTATCGGTAATTCTCGATCCACACTTGACGATAAGTCTGACTCCAAAGCTGAGTCTGGCTCACAATCCGCCACACAGTCCCAACATGACACCAAAAGTCCCTTCCAAGCCTATTCAGATTATGTTTTGAACCATGGTTCTAACCAGAATGGGGCTCTGGGTTCCGAAGCTTTATGGTCAATCCCAAATATTGAGTTAACGCCCGAGACTCGCACACAATTGGATGAAGCCATGAAAAAAAAAAACAATAGTCGTTCGCAGGCGCGGAAAGTACATTCCTCGCACCAAGAGAGTACTGAGTTTCATTTGACACCTGGCCAAAGCGTGACTTGCGGTATTGTTTATTTTGCCTTCCAGATGTTGGCTGACTACAGTAAAGAACGATCGCTACGGATGGAGGCGGAAGAGAGAGCGAGGAGAGAGAGGCATATGCGGGAAGAACTGGAAAGGCTTATGCAAGAGCTGTGAGCAATCTTCTCTAACAACTAGAATGAATTGCGAATACCTTCTGCTGACCATTGTCAGGGGCATTGATCCGAACGATCCTGACATAAGACAACAAGATATTGCTGCAGCGAGGGAGGCCATTGGCTACATTCAAGGGGCTCGCAACATTGTCTTCGCAGGGAATCTCAATGCCGGCAAGTCTTCTCTCATCAACGCCATACGGCACCGAAGCTTCGGAGATAACGACTACGCACCGACGGGAGCGGCAGAAGTGACGCTGGAGCATCATCGATACCCTGATCCCATTCACGATGGTTTCGTTTGGTATGACACTCGTGGATCCGGGACTGAAAACATAACCGCATTCAATCATTACTACACCCAGCAACTCTATGCTTATGATATGGTTGTCCTCGTGCATGACTCCCTTTAGAGATCACCGCCTGACTCCAGGAGAGTCAACAAACTAAGCTCGGACGGCAGAGTCTGTCGATGATGTGACTAGAATAAAACGATTGAGAGGCTCTCTAATTGAGGTGGCCAATGATTTAGAATAAGCGATATCCACAATGAGGGTGGAAGGCATGGCGCGACAAATCTAGGAGTGATCGCGCGTTAGAAGGTGCCAGCACTGTTCGTTGCTGCTAGAGCGAGGTTATCAACAGACTCACAACCAGAAGTCACATTATTAATAGTTGGTAATACTATTTCAAATCTGGTTCTGTTTATACACCGGTGGCTCATTCTCTTGCACCGATGGCAAGACGGACAACTAAAAACATTCTACTTCTGAACCAATCAGATGCACTCCTGTAGGTTGACGTGCCGACACCACTGATCTCTTGTTAAGTTCCCAGCGATAGATATTCTGTTTAACGGGGATTATGGTTCCAAGCCAATGTGAATATGCTTTAATATCGACATAGTGGTGGTTGTGAAACTGCTCGCCGCTATATCAACTGATGTTTGACGACAAGACGAATAATGGAGACTTTCGGCCTCTCCTGGATCCCGAACGATCTTTCCTAAATATTCACGAGCTATTCCAGAGAGGCAAGAGGTTTTGTCAAGTATATATCCACCCCACTCTGATAAAGAGCTCTCAAGGTTACAGTAGTGCCACTGAGGTAAAAGGTAGGAGCCAGTCTTGGTTGTAGTTATTGCGAAGAGGACCAGCTCCACGTCACCTCCAGCTATGATGAACTCGACTATTGTGGCCCCTGTAAATTCCATATCAATATGGGGGATAGTCTTAATCCAGTCTTGGTCAGGTGTATCATCGTGTTCCTCGGGGCATATCACGAGTATACTGTCACTTTCCGAAAACCGATTCGGAGGAAACGTCTCAATTTTAAAAAAATTCACTCCTGGAACCAAAAGAGAGAAGGGCTCCAGCTCGGCAGTGAGCATGGTTAACGAGCGGCGGTGGCTGATTTCGCGCTGGACCAGCATGGGTTGCTAGAACGAACATATCGGTAGATTCCAGATCGGCCTCGTTCACCCCATTGTAAAGCGGTATAGGAACGTCTGGGTAGTAACCTCGACTAAAGAGATTGCCGATGGGATCTGCTGTCATGGCTATGCCGACTTGTTCACCAGTACCTGGGATCTGCACATTAAGGGCCGCGATGTAAGATGACCAGCAAGGGATCAGAGGAAGACGAATGGACAGGCCAGCATTGGTCATGGTATAGGGCGATGGTCGTGTCCTGGAATTTTGTCGCTGATATCGTGAGGCTTCTAAAAAGCTATGTGGTCGTGGAGAGAGAAGGCTGCGCTGGTATTTGTCGACAGGCCATGACCAGCAGAAGATAGAGTGGTCATCTGATGACTTGATAATCTCTTCTTGGAGTCGTACAAACGCCCTGGGTCCCTCTCCATAGATCAATGGCATGTGTATGCCAAAGATACCCAACATGCAGTATGCCATATCTTCAATCCTTGTCGTTTCGCGGCGAGACAACCAGGACATTCTTTCAGCAATAGAGGCCTCATGGCAAATAGTATAAAGACTCTCTACCCAATCACCTTGAGCGATGGTTACTGTCATGTGCTCGGGACACAGGTACTTGATGCTTATGCCTGTTGCTGAGGCAATCTCCCGTACAAGGGTTGCCTTGGTCCCAATACGCGACCAGTCGGCCGCAAAAAACACTACCTCTCGAGGGGCGAGAAGTTCTTGGAGTGTCCATCCCCTCTTGAACCAACGGCTTTGACGGAACTCGTCAACGTAAAGGAGTGACTTGAAGGTTTTAACGTCTGAAAGGTAGGCGTAGCAGATAGAAGCTTGGTTATACCAAGCGAACATGGAGTTGATTGCCTCAGTGAGCTCCGCCGAGCTGGACTTGTCAATGCAATTTGTATCTACCCATAGGTAAGAGTATCCGTCTTTCTTGGCTTGTTCGCATGCCGCAGTAATCTTCTTGAATCCTGATTTGTGAATCATGGACGTGCGGTGAGCCCATTCTTGGATCGTTACCTCCTCTGGTCCCCAAGTGTGTGATAAGATTGCATACTTGGGCAGTTTACTACCATGGAACTCGTCAAAAGCCAACGTGTTCGTGTCGATAAGTCTCATCCTTCCAAGAAATAGCTCTAAACTGAACAATGATGGATAAGACCATTCGGTCGGTCTAAGGTGACATGAGAGGCTTGCGGCATATACGAGGGGGCAATGCGGGGTTGGGTAAACTCCTTTAGTAGCACTTAACATGATGTATTGCATATCAGTCTCAACAACTGAGCAATAGCCGGGGTTATGTACCCGTATCACATTGAGGGCTGACACCTATTATTTGTTGAACCCCCCGATTGCTGGTCATTGATCTGTATTGCCTTGTGTCTTGTGTAGAAGCTATCTGGCCTTACGATTTCTCCTCTTTTGGGCTTACGCATTACGCTAAACATAATTCGGCCTTGCTTAGTCATATAGATCTGCCTCTTTCTAGTCCGAGGCTCGTTTGGTTAAAACGAGCTGCTAACTGCCTGGTGCAGGGTAGCTTCGGTTTAACATTATTCACGCTCTAGATTGTGATGATAGATGTATTCAAGCATCAGGAACTGTAGCTGAACAGGCCTGCAGCTTGCAGAAGCTCTGAATAGCTTCATTTATTGAAGGAAGGTTGATTTACTTGGTCAAGTGGTGATAGCCTCACATCGTTGTTGATCATATCAGCAGTCTAATTGCACAGCCGGCCGTGCGGGGCTGTCATGCGGTTTTGTGGCCAACTAAGCTTGCTTAGTTGGCCCCCCCTCGGCTCGAGCCAACGGGTATATTAATCTGGGGTTTTCCCCGCATTGCCCTGACCAACACATTATACCGTTTCTCAACATCTGTCGAATCTTTTTGCCTTTAACCCACACTATGTCCGTCAGCTCATTTCTTAGCACAAGTATCGAGTCTTCTTTCTCAGAAGACAATGAGTCTCTCATTTACCCCACCATCCCCTCTGAGGAACTTGTAAACCATTGGCAAGAGCTTTCCTTTTCCACCGATACATTGAATTCTTCTAGAGAATCGGTCCAACCACCGGTTCAACCTGGGAGATTGAGATGTGTCGGCTGTGAGGAGGAGTACGGCGACAAATACTGCACAATTTGTAATCAGACTTTATGTCGGATGTGTTGTTATGCTCTACCTGTTCACAGAGGGCTGAAACCGAAACACCCGATAGTAACATGGCAAGAACAGTGAGTTTAGCAGCTGACCCCCAGAGTGGTGTTGTTTCCTAGTGCTGACTAAGAAAGTGAATTTTTTGAAAGTATCGTGAACCCGAAAGAAACCAAGGTGCAACAACAAGATGACGATGATTTTCTCAGCCTCTGGTTCGCAGTTTCAAAAGAAAAAAACGACAAACAAAAAGACAGGAAACTTCTCCTCAAACATTATCCCCGGTTTTCGAATCTTGTAGAGGCTACTCGCGCAAGCTCTCAACACCTCACTACCTGTCATGCACAACTAGTCTCCTTCATTGGGAGGACAGGATCGGGTAAAAGTACATTGATACGCATGTTGATGAAACGACCATGGGATGCCGTACATCTCGACGAAGTCGAAGGAGAAAAAACTCCACTTCCCGTTAGTGGGAATGTCGACAGCACCTCGGCCACTACTGGAGATGTGCACCTATACGCTGGTCTGAAAACCGACCTTTGTGACCTATCGAATCTACTACTTTTTGCAGATTGCGAAGGCTTGAACGGGGGTAGTCAACTTCCATTGACGACCAAGACAAGGAACAATGTTATGAGTAAAATCAGGACCATGATTGAGACTAAAACAACGCATTCCCTTGTTTGGGCCACGCGTATGTTGAGGTTTCTGAGGAGCATTATTGTTTTCCCATTAGATCTTGAAGGCAGCAGAGGAGAGGTGGTAGACAAGCTTTTCCCGCGACTTCTCTACAACTTCTCAGACGTTGTGGTGTACACCATGTCTTCAAGCCTATCCCGATCCATGGAGGAAGTTATCGTCACAATCTTGGAAACAGCCGAGAACTCTCGCAAAACGGCCGTCAACAGAGTTATTCTTCCGCACCTAATAGTTGTCTTGAATATGTCCCCAAGCGAGATATCGAATTGGGATCCCAGGGCGACCACTGAGGCGATTTTGAATGCACAATCGAGCACTCCTGAAAGTAGCGACGTCATTCGCACCTATTGCCGAAACCTAAACCAATTGCGAAGGCATCCCATTCGGACTGTCCACGACTTATTGGATGATTGCTATTCATCAATCCAATTCATCCGACTCCCCGATGCAAAGAATCAATGTCTGTTCTCTCAGCAGGTCCAGATACTGGACCAACTTATTCGGCAAGCAGCGGAACAGGCTACTAGGACGAGAGAAGAGGCTCATTGTCTACTTGGTACGGAATCACAAGATCTCATGTTCAAAATGGCCTTTGACCACTATAAGAGCGGACTAGAGAGGCCATTTGACTTTTTGAAAAGCCTTCTTGCCACGAACCCGTTGGATGCAGGTCTCTCATCAACTCTATTTGCGTTATTGAAAGCGACCATGGCGGCTTTTCAGTCTGCCAATGTCCAACATTCCTGTCGGGGCTTCTGTTCTACGGTAACTCCGGTGATTTGCTCTTTCATCGCTTTAGACTCATTCCGATCTCACCGTAGACATCACGGAACATTGCGAGACATATATAGGGGCGGCACTCTTAAGTCCCTGGCGACAGAGGCAAAAGAGTCAACATCAACATATCAAGATCTGGTAGCGGGAGCGATCGACCGGTTTTTCGACTTTTGTTGTCAATGCGATTTCGTCTACGATGGTAAGCGATGTGTTAATTACCGCCAGACACATGCGATACATCAAGATGAGAGTGGGCAGGTAATCCAATCTCGAGATAAGAGTGGGAAGGTAAACGAATCTGGAACATTCGAATCGACTTTCGTGGACGAGTGTTGGCAATTGTGGAACAATATCATCGACGAGTGTCTAGATGAATTAGCCGGCGACGACCAACATCCGGAAAACAACCCTGATAATGAAGATTTGAGAGTGTGGTCAGCCCACAGCCAAAACCTGCAAACACTATACAACAGCCTTCCTGAGTTGGATCTTACCGAAATCGATGCATGTTCTTGGTGCTTCCGAGATAGCTTGCTGATATGTCTGGATTGCGGGCATAGAGTTTGCCGGAAGTGTGCTTATATTATTGGTTCCATCGCGGTGTGCGATTTTCATCATCCCTCGTATCACTTCCAAGACCCCTACGATGTTCATCAAGAGCTAGGGAATGCCGTTGTACTGGTGTGACGTAAATGAGATGTTGGGCATCTAATTTCCAGACAGGAGTCTTGGTTGAAATTTTAAGTGCGCATTTACTATAATGTATATAATGTCGCAGCCTGAGTCTAAGCCTAGTGCTACACACACACACACACACAAGTCTATTACGCCCGGTAGGCCAACGCCCAAAGGGCTCTGAAGCTAAAAACACATACATCTCGCTAGTTAGTGCCTTGATCTCGCCAAGCCCATGTGGTTCTTGTCTTGTTCTTTCCAGCCTGATCATCGCTTGTCTCCTAATGCTACAGTCCAAAATCAATTGTTGTACAATTGATTTAACTTGCCCCGCTTTACAGGGGGTTGACTTGATTTTAACAAGGGGTAGACTTGAATTTCAAAAAATGGACTAGCGTTGGGGCAGACTTGATTTTGACAGGGGTTAACTTGGATTTCTGATTGGTGCTTAGTGACACGTTCAGGCAAGACAACACTTTATCAGCAGCGCGTCGAGTTTTGACTCCTGTCCATCAGTGTCTACCATAATGAATTGAGATCTAACCAATAACTTGTTTTTTTAAACTCCTTTCTAGAGATACTTGTCAGGCCATGACACTCAAGCCTATAATGGAGCTCGGTTCTTCCAACCCTATATACCCGTTTATGCTTCTGTCTGAATATCGGATTCTTGTTTGTCAGAAGTGCCAATACGCTTGCTTGGCTTCCAAAATTGCCACTCATCTTGCCAAAAAAGCATCCTGGAATAGACCCAGGGACTCGGCGGAAGCTGGTGGAAGATATCAAAGTGATACCAAATGTGCTACAAAGTCGGGTCGAGTTATCTCAATTACAGTATCCACCACCGTCAAGCGAGCCCATCCCTTGCCTCGCCCCACCAAGGCTTGATGTTGCTCGGGTCCCTCCTCTGCCTCGGGGGTAGTAGCCACCATTCTGCAAGACGGCGCTCTTGACGCGGCCGGACTGGGAGCCCAAGGGCTCGATATTTCTAGCGGCCCGGTGCTATCCTGCTGTAGGTCAGGTGCGTGCCGTTGCGCTTCTGCGTTACGCTGGCGATTTGTTTTAGCGCCCACAACTCGGATATGGCCCGTTTGTTCTTTGGTCAGCCGGCGAAAAACGCCGTGTACCTTCTTCGAACGAGCTGGGTAGTCGGCGAAGTTGGCGCTGCGCGGGCCGAGGCAGTTGGCGTATTGCTCAGAAGCGGTACAGTCCCCGGAGTCGTGGCCGGTGGCCTTGCCGCAGCGTTCGCACAGGGGGGGTCGATGGCAGGTATGCGACGAGTGGTAGTCCAAGCATACATTGCACTGCCTTGGCCGGTCGGTTTTCTTAATGAGCCTTGCTGGTCGGCTGCTGAAGAGGCGTTAGTATTTCTTGACTGTCTCCAGGAAGGATACAAGTAAGGTCTTCGTTAAGGGGTGGTCAGGTTGATGCCGTGCGGGTGGTATATTGACGGGTTTCTGCCCTGTCTTCATTTCTATTCCTTCGTCCGCGGCAGTGAGCGCCTGATTCCAGGAGTCTAGAAAGTGTTGGAAAACTGGGGACCCCCCTTATCTTCAAGATTCAGACTGTTAGTCTGAAAGCCCTAGGTTTGAGTTCAAAGTCCTAGATGAAATCAATTAGAGGTATAAACCCGAGAAGAACTCTCATCTCAACAAGGAACAACCAAGTTTTTATAAAAATAGTTATATGACTAAGACTTATATAAATAACTTGTATATATTCACCCAGCACTACTGCGCAATATAAACAACAGTCTCTGGACTTTTTGCCCCTCTTGGCGTGATGGTGAACTTTTTGCCAATCTCTTTACTGCAATGACCTGGGAAATATTGATGGGCTGCAAAAGTCTCGTGTGAAGAGTCAAGCTAAGTTGCTATTGCTTTGATGTCGAAAACTTATAGTATTAAATATCAAAAAACATTATCGCTTGCGCCGGAAGACTCCATCTAGAATACCCTTAATGATTAACAAAACTCCTCATCTCACGAAACACAATGTTTAACCCAGTCTCGGAACTCCCCATCTCACGAAACACAATGTTTAACCCAGTCTCGGAACTCCCCCTTCACCCAATCACCCAGCAGCCTTAACACAGCAAGTAGCTGATACAGCTTCCCAATCCGTCCTGTAGAACCAATCTCCAACCCTCCACAGACTTCGTACCTATCGCCCTTGTCGAACGCAAAGTGAAGCTTCCAGCTGTCACAGACGACAAGGATGACCGGTAAAAACGGAAGTTTCTTCGATCCTTCACGTGCTGGGAACTTGGCCACACGCCCAAACCATGCAGCCAACCATATTCCTAACTGTGTTTTCCCCTCGCCTTGGCGCTTCGTGTCCATTTTTGTCTCGATGAGCACACCCGTAGGCTCCTCGCAAAGTGGACCATGCGTCGACTGGTTGAAGGATCTCACGTCAGGAAGAGAATCCACAAACTCCGCGATGTCTGTTTTGAGTTTTCCGTCCGGACGGAGAAGAAGAGCATAGTCGATCATCTTGCCACCAAGGGTCTCAAGCTCTCCGCGTGCAGGAGGAATACATGTCCTTGCAATACCAGATGTGGTGATATTTTCAGCTTCGACTTCCGGGATTTGTGAAACAGCCATACGAAGAGTCGGCCCATGGATGTGGTCGTTCCAAGTTGCTTCGGAGCGATTTCTGTCGAAGAAGTTCTCTGTGGCAGCGACGGTTTGGCGTATAAAATTCAGTTCGTTGTGCAGGACCATAAGACGATTGGAATCCTGGTCATTGGAAGGGAAATTGATACTGGCATCTTGGACTTGGCTATCAGTCATGACCATAGGTCGATCCTCAGACGCAAATTCCCAGTCATCAGCTCCAAGCTCGCTTTGAAGTACCTCCTCGAGTTCTCGTGGCAGATGACCTAGTCCTTTCGTAATTTTCGTGACATCCTTGAAAAGTTTCAATGCCTGAGCACTCCCCGTCGTTTTTATGATGTTTTCCAGTTCCCTGAATTCTGCAGATTTCCATTCCACGGGCTTTTTCAGTTTCTGCAAGTCATCCGGTTTCTTGATCGGACTTGTCGAGCGCGTTCGGCTGGTCACGCTGCTTCCGGTTCTTGAGCCGGATGTGAAAGTTGGTCTGCAGCTGTTGCTGATCTTCTCGGTGTATGAGGCTGTCGCTGTAGGTCTTGGCGCGAATTCAGCCTTTTCTGGATCCCGGTGCGCATAACTCAACTCAGGAGCTGTACGAAGAGCGAGACCACGTCTTTGCGGCCTTGGTGTCTTCTGATCTGTCTCGTCAAAGACATCGTCGGTAGATTCAGGCTCAGCTTGGGGCTCGGCATCTGATTGAGAACTAGCGCTATGCTTTCTTGGGCTCCTTCTTAAACGTTCGCTGTCCATTTGTGCGTTGTTGGCTGTTGACTCCAGTTGGTAGTCAAGTGGCAATTCGCATACAGCTGGGTCTCCGCAACCGTGCAAAATAATATGTTGGTCGGCGATCCAAGCCCTGATAATCTCAAAGTCCATGTAGAGCGGTTAAAAGTTTTTTTTTGGCTGACTATTGTGGCTATTTTGTGGTCGCGATTGAGATATTGTACTGATTTGTATGTTTGTGCTTGAAGATTGGATTGTTTACCTGTTCTTTTTTGGTTGCTGTGCCATTGATGCTGATAAGATAAGAGTGGGGTCAGGTATCGTACGCCTTTATATGCAAGTTATCCACAAGTCAGCAACGACCCAGCCGGGCTAGGTCGTAGAAAAAGTAGGGGGGCCAGAGTCGTAGACATTTCAGTGAGCAAAATGGTTCAAACCAGTATGCATCAATCCATTACGACAAGGTAAGTATTTCCCCTATCCTAGCTGCGCGGCAGGGACGTCTTGTAGGATTTTTCGCACCTGCATAGATGATCGAGGAGTTTTAAAATGACAGGGAATCTTCTTTTTTGCTGGGGAAATAGAGGTTTTTTGGGGTACACGTGACGTAGCCGCTAGGGTCGTAACATGCGTAGCATTACTAATAAAATCCATATCTATAGGGTAACTCATATTTTGAATTAAACCAGTAAGTAACGTACCTAACTAGTGCCTTTTTCTTTCTTCTCTTCCTTTCTTTTTCTATATTCCAACTAAAACCGGTTCACTTTGCTAAGTCAGGCATATTTGGCCGAGCAACGACTGTTATTCAGGCTTCGATTAAATTGTCCCTTCATTACCCTCCTCTCCATCGTCTATCTTTTGTACTCATCACCTCACCCAAAATCAAGTCCAAATTGACATACAATGGTAACCACCGATCTCTACGTAATGGCACTCCAGCGGTCCACGCAGCCGGGTCTGCAACCACAGAATAACGACGTTCGGCATAGTATAGCACAGCTATCAGATACTGACCGCGCAGCCTGTGAGGGATGGCTCCGGGACATGAACTTCCCCCGCCCAGGTGAAGAAGAGGACGACGAAGTGTGGGCAAAGATCAGGAGGAATTGGATCGGATACCTATCGGCGACGAGCCCTATGCCGGAAGCCGCGCTGGCACCGAACCGCAAGTTTGTGCAGTTGAGGAACGGCGATGAGGATGAGGACAGGGAGGAGAACGCGAGAGAGCAGAGAAGTCGGTTTGCTGATGATCGCCAGAGGCGTATGATTATCCAGTCGGCCTTCTGGAACGACCTGGATGTGATGGAGGGCATGGCGGAGCGATGGCCCCGGGCGGCGCGGGCGGCATTGAACAGCATGGACGGCGGGGATGATGGAGATCGAGGTGCGTTTGAGAGCCTGGCAGCTGTCTACGATCTCGGTAAGCGACGGCGATACCAGTCGATCTGGACCAGTTTGGTGGGGTTCATCGCTCACGTGTACAGCGAGGGAACCCTGGAGGAGATGGGTTTGCGGTTGACTGAAAGTCAGATCGATGATATTCTGGACATCGAGCAAGAGATCTGGCAGGTAGATATGAGGGCGATCGCGCGGAGGCGGGAAAAGGGGGGATTCGAGGACGTCTGGGTTCCTATCCAGGAGCTGCTGATGAAGGCATTGAAGAAACCAAAGTCAACGCCTTGGAACAACCCTCTTGTGTGGTGGATCGCGATCCTTTGCCGATCAGCGATTTCGGGTGAAGAAGATGACGATGACGATGACGATAAGGATTTCATTAGCCGAGGACGATTCTACAAGAACCCAATACCGATGGACGTCGACTTCAGGGAACGGTTACATGCCATCGTGCACTACAGCAAGGTCCTTGTGCTTCACAATTCCTTTCTGACCTGGTCTGAGAAGTCAGATTTGATGATGACGATGGAAGTACAGAGCAGGCTGAACATGGTCAGCATCGATTGGATCAATGACGAGGGGGGATCAAGACCAGCTGGACTACCCGGTGACGGTGGGCCGGTATACGAAACAGCCGCGTGGCGGTCTGTGGTGACTAATATCACTAAGGATGCAAGTGTATATCTTGGAGGGAAGCAAAAGACAGCAATCCATAGGTTGCGAATGCTAGCAAATGCAATGCAGTAGGCATATAGTTTAACTTATATATATATGTGTGTGTGGCAATAACTAGGGATGCACAAGCCTGTCAGACAGACATTTACTTTTCCTTTTGGCAATGACTAGAGACGTATGTTATTTTGGTTACAAATGCATAATATTTTGACTCTAGACGCATGAACCTTTTGGACGCAATCCAGGAGAATCAGTACTTAAGGTTTTGAAGATCAAAACCAAGATTCCTTACCCTATATAACTCTTTCCAGAAGCTTAGGCACTGAAAAACATGAAGATATTTGTTTAATAATGATTAGATTTATATTCCTGTTGTAGCTGCTTGGTAAACTCAAGAAACAATGCCGTCACCGCTTAACCGTGACGATTTCCCCTACTCAAGTATTACTGGCAGAAACGCATTGCGTTTCCTGTTTTTGGCTAATCATCGTGTAGGATTCCTAACCCATATTTCTCCGATGGAAACGTACTGCGTTTCTTCTACCGCACTTATGGAATCAGAAAACCTAAAACACGAAATGCGTCGCGTTTCCGTCGGCTTACCCTTGTCAAGTTGTTAAACTTGATTACTCCAGACCCAAATAACGGCATAGTCTTGCTATTACTTGCCGAATATGACATACCTATCTTCTTCGTATAACATCTACTCGATATTCTCCGTCTCATTTTATATTACGTACTTTTCTGAGCTTAGTCATAATGGACCCCTTACCTGTTCAGGAGCAAAGTACTCATCCCATTTTATCCCCAGCAAAGCTGCAGAAGCTCGAGACGCTCGGCCTTTACTACAATTCGCCAGAACAAGCTATCATATGTATCAAATGCGGTTTTGCTTTGAGTCCCAGACGCGCATCGGAGCATCCCGGCAAAAAGCACGGCATTGCTAGATTTGCTCGGCATGGCCTCAAGCCCCTCCTGTCCTCACTGAACCTCCCAGATCCAGATAGTTTGGCCCCCAGACCTCACGGATCACGACGTCACCCGTGCCTTGCCGTACAAAAAGGCCTGTCTTGTAGGCACTGCGGTCTCCACTCTGCTAGTGGGAAGGTTCTGGAAGATCACATCAGGGCCGAACACCGCGACAAGTTGAAACTCACGGCTGAAAAGAAAAGCCGACAGCACTGGCTTCGAGACCATATTCAACAAGATGTTTTGTTCCAGAGCTGGACAGCGAATAACACTCGAAGGTCATGGCTCGTCAGAAGTGACAACGAGGTCAACAGCAGGTCTATACCCAGCAGTATTCTTCTACAGGCCAGTCCTGATCCCATCAAGCTTCTTGCTCAGAAGCTGTTCACCGAGGAGTATGATCGGTCAGAAAACCAGCAGAGTGGAGGTCGGAGGTTGCGTGTTCAAGAGACGCCAGCTTCTTCCGCGTTACAGACCAACTGGCTCCGGCGTACAGGCTGGGAAACGACATTTAGAAAAGCGCATTGTGATGTTCTAGTTCGCCTTGCGGTGCTACCTCACTGCACGGACAACCGACCCTTGTCTCTTGGTGTCGTTGAAGGAGAAGCCATCATCAGTCCGGCGCGTGATGAGCGAAGGTTATTATGTATGATGGCCGCGCTTGATCGTCTCCTGGATCAATGCGGTGAGACAGTCCGGACGACAGATGTATGTTTGAGAAGGTGGCTTCGCGGCAGGTATCCAGACCGTCCTTACAAGATGCCCTTCGAATTGGTTGCAACGGAGTCTTCCGAGAAGATTTACCGGAAAGAACTTAAGCGCTTTGCCTGTTTCTGGCTCCGGTTGTTTCGATTATTGCCGGCGACTTTTCAGAAGGTTACAGGTCATAGGCTGAAAAAGCATCAGTTTAGAGTCCTACGGGAGCTTTGGGTGGATGAAATATGGAAGTCTGCGGAACATGGCGATGTAGACTCTGCTGCTAACAAGGATGGAGGACACCATGGGGACGAAGGGGAGGATGAGGATGAGGATGAGGACGAGTTCCCAGATGATGACGAGATCCAAGATGATGACGAAAGTGAAGATGATGAAAGATACAGCGAGATTGAAGATGAAAGTCAGGAAAGGGTGGTTGTGGACACGGGTGATCCATCTGATGACGAGACAACTTCCACTTGGTCTTCGAACAGTCAAGAGGATCGCCCACCAGACCCTGCGCTTGATATTTTACTGCGCTTTTGTTACTCTGCTGTTACTGAGGATTACGACGGCGGTGTCGCGAGCTCAACGATGCTGGTGTATTTCAGTGCCGTGCGTGGGCTGGCGACCCCAGAAGGAGATGAGTACTTGAAGCCTCACCGTTTCACGCCGACTTTGGCGAAACTTATATACTGTTCTCGATTGATCTTTCTCGAGGCCGTACTGCCGCGTTTCTCGCACATCTATGGAGGATTTGGGCAACCGCTGCATCACGGGCTGCTGCGAAGGCTCAATGCGGCCCGCCGGGAATATATGTGTGATGGCACTCTATCGCCCATGGGCGAATTCTTAAGTCTCTTATCATATGGTAACGCTCTTCGCCGGTCTCAAGGGTCGTCCTTCCGATTCTACTGGAGCG
>JAPHDB010000377.1:0-31996 GCA_030772735.1 Fusarium sp. MBC 181 | reverse complement strand
CTTCCGAGCTTGTTCCCTTAGCAGTTCGTGGCCAAATGCCTCATTGGCTGGAACAGTAACCATGCGCGACGGGCGGTATTCAGTCTCTACAAAGGTGATAGCCATATCCTCGATGCTGAGAATAGTTCCCTCCCGAACTCTAGATGTAAATTCAGCATCTCCGCACGCTGCCGCAGTTAGGTCAATGAATATGAAACAAAAGGGCAGATCTTACTCGAGACAATCATACGTCCTTGAAGCTTCTTCCGCCCCTCCTTAATTTTGGATATAATGAGAGAGTCAAAGGGCTTCCTTTGAGGAGCTGGCTCGTGACACATCCAGAAAGTCGAAACCGGTTTAAATGGTGGCTCACCTGTTCTGGGGTAAGGATAACCACACCACACAACTAGGAAATTCTATTAAAGATGTTAGGAAATATCTCGTACATCGACCAAGGGACGTACGTTGTTAGGATCGAGTTGCTGGAGTAGCTTCAGTTGATCTGCCACCAAGTCCATTTGGGAAGCGCTTTCTAGAGACCAGAAAAGGTCGACCTGTTTGGTCGCATCGCGAAAAAGAGGCTTTCTTGATAGGGCTACTCTCTGCTTGGCTACCTCAACCTTTTCTTGAACAATTTTGGCCAGTGAATCTGGCCCAGCAGACTCCTCATCTCTTGACAGCTTCTGGTGCAATCTGGTTAATTTCTGCATCTCGGCTCGAACACGGTTGTCATGGTTCCGTCTTTCCGCTAGGTTGAGAGCCAAAGGAAGGATCCCGGCAATGCCAATCCCTTTAGCAAGAAGTACAACATTCTCATAAGACTCTAAGTTAAGCCTCTGGCCAAATGGACCGTCAAGAAGGATGTGTTGCCCGGTGCGGAGGACAGCCAAGGCCGTCACATTGGCTGTGCAGTGCGAAAATAGAAAGCTAATGTTGGTTAATTTGCTCTCTGGGGCCGAATCATCTGGCGGATGCCAAAACGCCACAGCTGGGTAACTGTGCATAAGATTATACGACCCTATCTTGCCGGGGAAGAAGATGTTGAAGTAGTTTCCAGGTTTCACCTGAACCGGGTACCGTAACGAGACTTCAAGCCTGGTGGAACTACGACCATCCAGCTTCTCGACAACTTCACCCGATAAACGTCGAAAAAGTAGTGTTTGGAGCCGGTAAGCAGTCGAAAGGAGCCAGATCGCACAACAGATACCGACCAGTACCTGCGCTTGGACCTGCGAGACACTCAGGGCATGCCAGAACAGAGCACCAACCCCAGTCAGAGCGATGGCTCTATGGCTGAGGAGAAACCATCGCCCTAGTAAGTGTCTAGGTAGCCAGAAAGACAGTACAAGGGCACCGAGGAACCCTGCGAAAGTCTGCATTGTTAGAATGATAGGTGACTGGACAATGGAGATGCACTTACAATCCAACCAGATGTAACGAGGTTGCCTGCTCTCGGGCGCAGAAAAAGAACTATAACGGCGTGCACCAACGCCTCCAGGACGGCAATTCGTCCGACCCAGTGATGGAACAGCAGATAAGAAGTTCTGTGGATGTTGAGCATCTGTACAACGGGCCCCATCCGCCCTCCAAGACACAAGGGAATTGTGTTCACGCCTGCAGTGAAAGCAGCTCTTCTCTCCACCTGCCTCCAATCGACGCCTTTGAATGGAGCGAAGATGACGACCAGATTAGCAACAAAGAGGAAGAAGATGAGGCATGCCTGGAGACGGGTGATACTATCCCAAGCCCGACGACGCTGGAGAAAGAGGGGGTAGGTAACATGGCGCATGAAGCTGTTATGAAGATTGGGTATAATGGTGCTAAGAACCCAGAGTGAGAGAGATATAACAAAAATGCCGGCAAGGGCAATCAGATACCACAGACTGCTATCCATGTTGGAGAATATTGTTCATGTAAATTGGATTGTCATAGGGTACGACACGGGGAAGTAAGTAAGTTAACAGGCAGAGCCAGGCAAGCTCCTTTAGAAGTTAAATTAAAACGATTAAAATAAAACGCAGACGCCGAAACGTTTGCCGCCGTAGTGGGTCGACGGCCATCGGTCATCCTTTCCTCAAAGTGGGTCCCCGACGCCGATTCCGTATACCGTACACGGCATAATGTGGGACTTGCGGACTACCATAAGGCATTGTACCTTCGGAACTGCTACTAAAATTGGTATTCGGCGCTTAGCAATGGATATGCGCTTGTGCCTTATTTATTAATAAACTTAAGCGCTGAGCAGTTTCACTCAACTGATATCCAGGTTTCTAATGTCGATAATCTATATCATCTACCAAAACACCTGCACTGACAGCAAGTTAAACAGCCATACTCAATTTCAATCCTTATCTGTCAAAGAAAATGCCTACTGCTACCCACCGTCAATCAAACTCTCTTCGTCGACGCCGCCTCAAGCAAAACCGTAACCCTGAGGCAGGAATGCGTAACAGGCAAAAGGGTCTATTCAAGAAAGCCCACACCTGGTACCGCTACTATGGCGGCGATGTTCTCATCTTCATTCGAAGGCAGGATGGCCGCATTGCAGGCTATGAGTCTCGCACAGGGCTCCTACCGGAGTTTGGAAAGATCTCGGTCCCCATGCATGATATCATGGGACCTGACGATTTCGACACTATAACTGAAAGGTCCACTACACCCAGTACAACGACTCAGACCGAAAAGTCCTTGACACGGGAATCTTCGCGGTCAAGTACACCTGCCAGTCTTTTCTCTGAAGATTCATCAAGATCTTCTCTCTCTTCAACCCTCCATCTTCCAAACAACTCAGGACCTTTACCCACACAAACAATGTACTCAATACCTTCGCCATCACCATCACCATCACCAGCGCCATCACCTTCGCCTTCACCATCACCATCACGAAAGGATCCACAGAATGGATTCTCAAGTCAGACCAAACCTATTCCCATAGGCTTGAGGCGTGCGGTCTTGTCATTTGGTATCTAGGACGGAGATTTGAAAGGGGAATTTAATTGTGCTCTGTCATACTATCTGCATGTATTACAAAGGCCAACCTAGTCTAGCTAAACAGCCAATCAATCAATATATCAATATATCAATCAATCACAACGGATGTTTCTTATCCGTTGGCCCACAGGGCAGGCTAATTCTGCGATCCCTTGTCGCCCTCCTCCGGGCAGGTACTTAAGGCAGCATATGCCCCCCCATCCTCCTCTTCAAACTCTTCTCTTCAAACCCACCAAATCCTCTCCAAACCAGTCTCTTGACACCCAACGTACGAGTTATGGCAAACACAATCGACGTCGATATGAAATCCAAGTGTTGGGGCTGTCTCCGGCAGCTTGACGAAGGTCCGGTGATGCGACCAAACGGCAGTCCTCAGGTTCGTTTCTCATTATCCTGTCTGCAAGGCATTGCATAACGTATCCTCAGCTTTTGTGCAACCGCTGTGCCAAATCGGGGCGCCATGGGAACTTAGCTTCGATGGTGAAGCAGTTTGCCTGGGACATATGTATGATATGCGAAGATTGCATCCCGGATCGGTATTTCGTCTGTCAGCAGAGGAATTCCGGTATTCGGCAAGGCCATGCAATGTGCAGCCAATGTCTCCTCGACTGGACACGTTCGAATTGTGGGACTTTGTGGTGTCCGATGTGTCGAGGGAGGATGGCGCATAAAGTCAAAACTAATCACACAATGGTTGTGATTCCCGACAAACTATCTCGGCCTGTTACTGCGCGAGCAGTTTCTCGTCCACCCACCCCTGTCCCGAAGGGCATCCTGGGCGTGAGGATGACTACCGACTGGCCTTTCAAAGAAGTTAAGGTCTGCTGGATGAACAGGCAGCAGAAGAATTGTTGGATCAAGTATGAAGACATGAAGGATGGGGCACTGAAGAGAAAAGCAATGTTGCTACTTGAGGAGAAGTATGGCAGTTAGCTTAGGGAACTTAGAAAGAGTTCCGGAGTCTATATACTGAACAAGATCACCCGAAGCCTGCAACTATCAAAACCATGTTCCCATATTGAACGGCGCGGAGGGGGTTTGACGAGTATGATGGAATTGTTGGTCCCGTATTAGGTCTTCAATGCGGTACGGACACCCGCTGATAGGCCACCTTCCTTCATCAGTCTCGAGACATAGTCCGATCCTATCTTGTGGTGAGGAAACTGTGATAACAACGTCTTTCCGGAACCTTTGAAAAATTTCGCATCGCGAAATAACCTCATCTTCACACAAAGCCATGTTATTCTCTATCATGAAAGACCCCCTAAAGGACAGCAACGCGTTTGCTCTGCGAAGTCTGTAAACAAGACTGAGAAGTGCTGGACCTGCCGGGATACGGCAATGCACCCTGAGGACACAGCGCTCGAAGTTCTCATAGAATGACGGACAGGTATCGAGCTCAATGTAGAAGAGCGCGGCTATCAAAGAGTACGCTACTTGAACAAAACGGTCTCGGTCATGTTGAATTTCTTTATACTGTATTATGATATCAGAGTCGTTTCTAATTTCAAGTTAATATGGTCTCTAAACTTAAGGTTGTTAAACTTACATGCGGTTCTCACCTTCATAAAGCAGGCGTTTCTTTCCAAAATCAAGCAGAACGGTCTTATTGTTATATAGGCGTGTTACAGTGAGGTCCCATGATAGGTTTTCCCCGAAATTAACCTTGTTGCGACGGATACGAAAGCGCCGACGGAGATTCTTTTGATGGTATAGGCAGTCGGAAATGTCCCAACGCTCGAGGAAAGCCGTGATAGCAAAAAAACTACCTGTATGAGGTCAGCATGGGAAGTCTGGCTTGGGCGACATAACCCACCAACCCCTGATCCAATCACGATGTCGAAACAATCTTGTAAGGGGATGCCGAGAGCGCGGCGCAAATTCTTTAAAAAGTAAGACACCTTTGACGGATCTGTATCATTAAGCTCGATAGTAATGGCAGTAGCCGTTGCGGGTTTGAGACTGATTCGTGAGAGATTCGATGTCCGACATACTGGGCAGGATGAGAGAATGAAATGGTTAGGCTCAACGCATAGCCCATGAGTGATAACACAGCTGCGGCATAGCATATGACCGCAATCAAGGGTCCAGTTTGGCTTGTGGAGAATGCAGAACGAGCAGCTATTGAGAAGGGATTTTAACTGGCTATTCTGAATTAGAGAAAGATGAGCTTGGGGAACATCAAATCCAGTTTCCCGGCAGTCAGTAGCAGAGGATGTAAATCGCGACCGAACATCATTAAACAAGTTCGGGCAGCTGAGGTCCTGTTCACATTCTTGTATTGACTTTTGATAAAGGCTTTCAAAAACATGCTGTGGTTGGAAACCTTCAATGGTTAGCGGCTACGGTCTTTCAGCAGATTTTGGAGCTTACTGGCCATCCCGTTCAGGTTAGCGTCGAGGAGCAAAGCTGATGCAACGACATTAATCTCGACGTCGCCGATTGGTTGGTGGCCTTGCAGAAATGCACGGATCGCACTCTGGCGATGTAACTCTGGAGAATGCTGGTGCCTTATCGCTCGGATGAGGTCAAAGCAGGCCATCGGATCTTGTGCATACTGTTTGATAGCATCCTGTAGAAGATATCTAACCTGATACGCGCCAAGGCCCATGCCCACTTCGGTACGGTCAGTTCTGGCCCATGCGAGTTTCTCATTGACCTTATTCCACAGCATGCTGTCCGCTAAAGACACGTTGGTTATATGAAAGGTGTGCTGTATCAATAGCCGAACATCTCTGCTAGCATATGACCGTAAAGGGTCAGTTCTGCGAAGCTCAGCGGCGAAAGCAGCGATCAGACGATTGCTCATCTCCAAATCCTCTGGTATCTCGCTGTGAGCAAGCACAACTCGGTGCACCTTGTGGAAACGCGCCTGCATGGCCGGTCTCATCCATGAGCACAAGAGATTGACTGCGTGCGAGAGTCCGAAGTCAGGTACAAAGATGATAACAACATCACTAAACAGTGACAAGACGTCTGCGTAGATACGGTTCGCGATTGTTTCAGTGCTTGCATACTGAAGCAAGTGCGCCCGGTAACCGCCTCCTGTTGGACGTCGTTCCTGGAAGCGCGGCAGGAGATGACAGTCTTTGAGGTGAAGCTCCCCATCCAGTAACAAGGTGTTATTGCCTAGGTAGGCGATTGAGACGTTATGTCCCTCTTGTCCTCTGTGCACTGAGTGGCTGGAGGCAATGCATTGACGTTTGCATTCGCCTCCAATAGCGAGCAATGTACTTGCTTCCCTGTGTCCCAACTGATCAAAATAACGGTAAGGTGCCATGTTCTCGACGAGGTAGGGTCCTGGAAGGCCCGGGGCGTTAGACTGGAGATCTAAGAAAGGCTCCGCAGATATCATGGTGTTTCTGTTTCTTCTCACTTGCTGCATTGTAACTTTAGACTGTATGTCTAATGCTTAAATCTTTCTTCTACAAGTAATATTTTATAGCAATTTCTTAAATCTAAAGATCTTTCAGAATTGATATTTAACCTTTGAATTCTAGACACTTATTTTTAGTTGTAGTCGGACCCATAATTATTTCCGACCTTAGTAGGCAATTAAATTGTGTACAACCCCAGCTTCCGACACAGTCAATGCCCGGCTCAAGCTTGACAGGATGACGCCCGCCTTAAGCGACTATCTGGAGGGCGTTATGCGTGTCCCTCTCCGTCTCTTGACGTCTGATGGATTTTTTGAATGTCCAACGTCATTTTCCGACAGTGCATCTGTCTCTGATTTTAAACGATTCCTAAATGACGGCAACCAACCCATAACTGGCATAGTATCTCCGCAAAAACTCACAGAGATACTGCAGTCATTGGCTGTCACTCCACAGGATTTCCGGCGATCAATTGACGGAAAAGAGTTGTTATCAAACCCCAAGTTTCAAATCGACTGTTTGGTGGGACAGCATTGCCTAGACAAAGCAAGACAGCGCCTTGGCCAGAATCATGGATGCATCGTGCGTATCTATAGCATTCCGCCAGAGCTTCCCGGGAGATATAGCGACGGAGAGATTTGCAGACAGATTCTACTACTTTACCAGAAGCAGCCAGCGAAAGCTCAAAAGTGGCTGGAGCGACTCTCGCCGGGTAAAAGGAAGCATGTTACTATGGTATGCCATCGCAAGGGCATCTGGAGTGCCATGGAAGATGTAGCCGTCTTCCCTGGCTTATGGAAAGACATCAAGCTAGGCAATTGGGCCAAGCACCTCGCAGCTCACGTAGATGAGCAGATACAAGTGTATTGGAAGCACATATTTCGAGTATGGAACACGCACATCTTTGCAGGGGTTGATCCAAATTTGCGACAGTACCTTGACGTATCTTCAGCGCGCTTTCTCCAATTTACAACACCAGCATGGAGTGGTCGAGACCAGAAGGCCATAAGAAAAAGAATGAACAACGGCAGTCTCTTCTGTAACATATCGAACGAAGAGACAAGACACAAGCTGCTACGAAATATACTAGACTTCAAGGGTGTAATTCCCAGTGTCCTAACATTCCACGAGAACATGCGATATCTTACAGTAGGTGCTAAGATATTGGAGAAGCACGTCGAGGTCAAGAGAGCAACAGAAAAGGCGGGGCCCGATTTAGCCCCAGCAAAAAATCCGGAAAGCTTACTAGACAATCTTACACAAGATTGGGGCAAGGAAGGCGGGGTCAGGGACCATGTCGAGTGCCATGAGGGCAAGTTTCAGCCAACTCGCAGCCCATTGGACGCCAAAATCGCGTTCGTACAGTTGATGCTTGCAGCTATTCGATGGTTCCCATTCCTGAGCTCCGAGGCACCATTGCAAGACGTTAAAGGTCTAGGCATGCCCGCATACACAGATGATCATCATCGCCGTCGCTTATGTAGCACGGCGCGTTCATTGGGCTTCTGGAATAAGCGAATCGAAGATGGCCTCGCACTGCCAGACCTCGCAACAACACGGGAGATGCCCGAAACTCTTCCAATGGCCACTGAGTCAGTTTGGAGGGGAGGACTGCCTACGATCAGCGTGTTTGTAGAATTGACTACAACAGCTTTCCTTCCAACTTTAAACTCGGCTGCTCGAGAGAATGAAGAAACGGAGCCGAGTTCAACGCTCATCCAATCTGATTTCGTAAGCGCATTCTTCGGTCCGTGCCGTGTGGCTCTGGCGGGGCCGATTTTCGAAACTACAACTGTGGCAGCACCCGATGCGCCAGACCTCGATACAGATATCGATATGGGCTGGGCTCCGGCCGATGTAGAGTTTGTATCAGAGCAGCCGCCAGCTGAGCGGCAAGTACCTAGCGCACGTGTAACAGAAGTTAGGGCGCAGATAAGAGATAAGAGAAAGGGGATCGTGCTTTCAAATAAGAAGAAAGTATTGAAGTCTAAAGGAAAACAGAAGAAGACAGTGCTAAGGCTAAATAACAAAACCACGATGCAACCCGATGCGCTTCCAGAGTTCGACGTACCAGAACCGCAACATCGCATCTCGGTCCCTCAGGTTGACGGGTTCGAGGAATCTTCGCAAACCGAAACAGGGAGGATGGCTCAACAGGAGTCACAACAACAAATTCAGGAAGTGAGTCAGGGAGAACCTGGCAGCGAACATGGCCGAAGTCAAGAACTGCAAGTTCACGATACAACACCGGCCATTCCAAACATAGAGGGACGTATTTCTGCCCCTGTTGTCGAAGAACATGTTCATTTGCAGGATCAAGCGCTCTCAAAGAACACACCGGAGACTACAGTCGTAAGATCGCACAGGAACTACATACCTATTTATCCAGAGCGGGTGGAAACAGATAGGGTGGAAATTAACGGAAAGAAGACGCAGCAGCGTTTAGATTCGCTTGAGCTTGAACCTCGAGAGATTAAGAGATCTAGAATGCCAGACGATGGTGATCCGGTAGTGCCAGACCGGGTAGAAGCGCCATTGTACACGTGGGAGCTTGAGGAGGAAGTGGAGGAGGAAGTGGAGTTGTAGGTTTCTGTTCATAGCTCAATTACTTGTATCCTCTTGAGGAAAAACAAACCCGTGACTGAACCAGTTTACATGAAACATCTCCGCGGTGAAAGTCTTAAAGCACGTTAATGTGGGAACAGATAAATAAATAAACACAAGAAACATTCTACACTACTTAGTTTCTCCTAAATGTCTTACAACCTTCTAACCACTTTTAGATGTGAGAAATCCCTTAATGCTCATTACGCTTTCCAAAATTGCGCGCCCTTCCACCGTGTTCGCTTGTACATCTGCCTCAGCAAGCGCCTGCAGCTTGTTCAGTGCCTGGACTAGAGATGGCCCAACTATCACTAACAAACGGGCCCCAACAGCCCCTAGAGTAGTGTTGGATATCTTGCGATTGGAGCTGTATGGTTAGTAGTCGGTCGTAAGTACGGGGAGCGGGGAAAGGGAATACTAACACCAGGCTCTCAGCCATGTCGGTATGAGTAACCAGGAGTAACGGACACCCCCTGGCCAACACTGTCCATCTGCGACTGGTCTGCATACGTCTGTTTAACTGCCTTTTTGCTCGTGCTCGATTTTCAACAAATCCCAATGCATCAAGATAGAGATCCATTACGATCGCCGCGTTTCGATACCCGGATCGTGGTTGGACTTTTCCTTGCCTCCGGTTGGTCGCAATGACACTCTTTAGACTGCCAACCATATTGGTCAAGGCAACGTGGCTCAGCCGACGTAGTTGATGAGGCAACTCTCGGTTGGACATTGTGCCATCTAGGAATTGAAACGCCTTCATAACATACATGTCTAAGTCAGGAGGTTCGTTTCGGATAATTGCCCCTGTGTGTACCATCTTCCAAAATTCATATATCTTCTCTGCGTTATTCGCAATGACTGCCTGTGTATCAAGGCGAAGTACCCTGCGGGCCAGCTCATCGACTTTAAACTCGGAATCAGACATTGAATGAGGAGGAATCTGGGTTTAGAGGGCTATTCCTGGGAATGGAATCTTAGAATAGTAGGTGATCATGTGCGGTACGGCGTTTTATATGGGTATACAGGCGCTTAATTTGGCAACGCTGGGCATTAAATTTAACGGTTGCCTAAATTTCATTTTAAACACTCTGAAGTCTACATACTTATAGGACCAGCAGGAATGTAGCCTCCGTATTGTGCCATATTCAACAAAAACAAAGATGAGCGAAAAAGGACAGTACCGACTTCCTCAACATGAGCAGCTGCACCCAGCGATTGCCATGATAAGAAGAGAACGAAAGAGACGAACCAACATGTTTTCGAAGAGACGCACAACTCTTTTAAAGAAGGCAAAAGAGCTTCATAGCGATTGTGAAGACATAGATGTCTTCTTTGTTGTTCGGGACAGGAGAAGTAACAAGATCTGGCAGTACTCGAATGGGTACAGACCTCCGACAGAACGCGAATTGGTAAGACCAAGTGCCCAAGAGCAACACCAAGGCTAATCATCGATAGCAATCCATCTATCCGGTGCCTGTGGTTCTAGGAGAGGAACAGAGAGCTGCGGATGTATCGTGGCCTACAAGCGGCCTAACTGTTCCATATCCTCCAGAGAACGAATATCACCATCCATTGACCAGTCGCACATTGGGCGAGGAGTGTCAGGACTTAATGTACTGTAGTTAGGCCAGCAGTTTGTACTACTGCTGCTCATTGTCTAGGTAGTGTTAGCCTTAAGCCGGTAGTTGCTTTGTGAAAGATTGGTCCGTACTGTGAGAGCTATTGAGGCATTTAGGTCTTGCCTTAGATCCTCTAGTCTTTGTAGGCACTTGTCCACCTTTTCATTAAGCTTCTTGAGCTCTTCTTTCTCATGGTGGTGGGTACAGTTGACCTGCGGTTTATAAAGCATAGTGTTGCTTTGGCACGAGGAGCCTGTAGAGATGGGATAGGGAACTCCCTTTCCTTTGCTAGAGCCATTGGGCCGAAGTGCTGGGAGTCCGATGTCAGGCATTTCAGAAGAAGTGGAGGAAATTGTAATAAATTAGGGCGAAGTTGAAAGTAAAATAAATCCATATGACAGACATTCTTATACTACGTGTATCTAAAGCCAAATATAACTAAAAACGGGGAGTGGGAGCCCAATGTGTGACAATGCAGGCGATGGCACACTGACCTCGTTCCACGCCCTTGACAGGGGCAGCCATGTTGTGCTGGGAGGGTGTCCATCCCGGGAGTTAACAAACGCAAGGAACCATGCACCAGACCCGGACACTTTAACAAATGACCTGGTCTAAGAAGTACATTTGGCGGTTACTGTGTGAAAAACGGTGATCGTTGAGATGATAGATGCTGTTACCGCGGGTAGAATTGAGATAGGCATCTTGGATGCGTCACTGAGAAACACAGCATCGCCTGTAGGACCAGCTGTCGTCTCAGCATTTTCTAGAGGGATCGTCGTCAAAGTGGTTGCGTCAAGCACTGTGTCACCACTTGTGTAAATCGAAGTACCTTCGCTGAGTGGGGCAGTGTCAGTAGTGTGTGAATCATCCAACTCGGTTGTAGGGTTCCTTGTTGTCTCTACATCTCGGACCACGGTGCTATCTTGGGTAGGAGAGGTTCTTAATGTGGTTCGGCTGTCAGTCTTTCGGACGAAGCTTGTCGTAGTTGTGACTACAACCGTCGGCTCCATCTTGACAAAGGTGCTGGACGATTGAGTGATCGTTACTGGGGCAGTTCGTGTTTCGACTACCTCTACAAGACACCCGACGTTCCCTGTTGACTCTGATGCTATCGATAGGTCTGCAGTACCACCGACAATGATGCCATGGTTGCAGGTCGGGGCAGATCCTGTACACTGCCTACCTGACTTTAGCCACCGGAAACTACAAAGATGATCCTGCACACCTACCAGATGATGTCGACATCGCCGTTAGGCGATCCTTTTGGGACGGTAAAAGTTAGAACCTGGCTCCCATCACACTCCGATTCATGGAAAGAGTAGCGAAGTGGCAAGAAAGACGGGTCCGAGAAATGCAAAGTGGCCTCACAACGCCTCTCCATTGGTGAGTGAACGCTTTTGAGTGTGTCAGTTAATTGAAAAGGGAATATATGGAAGGGACGTACATCGCGGAAAGGAACGACTTCCCTGCCTCAAGTGTCAGAGCGGGCTCAGCGGTGCACAGGGGGTAACCCGTGGCTAGCGCTAAAGCGCCGTGGGTCATAAGGACAGTAAAAGCGAGATGGAACTTTGTAAGCATCTTGAAAGTCAGTGATATGGATCCTGGTGGCCCAATCAGTAGCGCTGCGTTTCGGCGTTTATATACCCGCACGTTTGCTATTTTTAATACATGTACAGTCTTAAAATTGGAAGACGAAAGATAGATTTTAAAGCACGAAAAGTCGAGCCTTCTCAGCAACCTCTTACTGTAGTTGCTTAAAGGAATCGCTTTGTCCATCTTTCTGAACATCATTGACAAGTCGACCACAGACGCAATGGATACTTCTTTTAATGACTCTTTCCTTTATGACTTCTCCCAGATCAATGCTGTGGAGTATGATAGTCTTCCACAGCTAGATTTTGATCAGGATACCCTCCAATGCCTTCTTAACAACCCCGAGGACTTCACTGCACCGATTACAAACACGCAGCCTCCCACCTTTACTGGTTTAGGTACACCGGAATCAAGCACCCAAACACCTTCACCAACAGACCCACAGTTGGGAGAAATAAAAAAGTATGCATTGGCCTAACCTTTAACCGTGCTTTAGTGACTTACAGTTGATTAGGATGCTCCAAGATCTGTCAACACGTTTGGAAGATCTCGAGCGTGCGGTATCCGCGGGAAACTGCCAAATTAACCAGATCGGCTTCAATGTTGATACAGCGTTGCCAAAAATCTTGAGCGCAACGGAGAACTTCCGGGAAACCATTGACAACTTGCGCAAAAGTCTGAGAGTCTTTACACGAGAATTGGTCAGTCACTTGCTGGGCTGGCATGTCGAGGGTGACGTTGAGCCGGAGCCGAGCACGTGACCATGTGCCTGTGCGAGTCATGCAGATAACAAGGACATGGGAGGGAGGGCGCAAGGCTGCAGATATCCATGTACATGCATTGAGATTGAGAGACGCATGTAAATTCAAGAATGTGTCAAGGATGTGTCTGGAATTAGTTCAACGTGCTATGTAATGAACAAATGAACCCTGCAACTGAAAAGTGTTAGTTTGTTGAATGCATCCTTGGAAATTTTAAGAAAAAAGTACCTCATAAAGCTAGACCTGTTGAACTCTGCAACTGTTGGTGCAAGCATAAACCTTAGCTTTGAAGGGACATTGGTTGATGCTACGCAGTTCATTTCCATGCAACCTGATGTTAATGGAACTGCCGGAATAGGTAATGAACTGATGGTAAACAAAACCGCTAATTTTATGGCTTACCAGCGCTTTCAAGTCAACGGCATCAGTGGGACTCGGCGCTTACAGATCCTATTAAAACAAAACGGTTAAAATAAGTGTCAGGAAAACGGTATTTATTTAGAAGTGCTAAAAGTAAGTAGGTAAGGGTGTATAAAGCTCCCTTCCTATAGAGGTAAAATAGAGTTATCAACCAAACCGCAATTTCTATCACAATGGCCTCCATTACCTGCAAAGTCGTTGACCCCAATTTCGTCGGCATCCAGGGCATCTATGCCCAGCTTCACTGCAAAGATAAAAACGGAAACACGATTTTCGACTATGAAGCATTCTCCAACGAAGACGGCAGCATCCAGTATTGGTTTCGCCGAGACAAGAGAGATGGGAGCACGCCAGATGCAGAGATCATCTATGGAGGTCATTTCCCCGTCATTAGCTTGTCTTTCAATCCTGGAATCAGAGAGCACGACTTTCCTTGGCACAGCATCCATACTGAACTCCGGCTGACACGCGTTGCGAGGCATGAGTTCGTTTTGGTCCTGTATCCCTGTAGCGGAACCCATTACCTCGAACATGCCGTGTCATCACCCCACGACGCTCAGATGGAGTGGGAAGGCCCCTCCACAGACCAAGAGATGGTCAATACTGATCCAGGCCGATCGCCCTCACCCCTGCAGTTGCCTTCGCCTATCATCCCCCCACGGGCTGTCCAGGTCTCGCAAACAGGCAGAGGCGTTAAGCGTAAGCTGGATGTGGAAGGCGAAGAGGGCAGTGATGGAAGACGACCCACAAAACGACGAGGGGTGATCCCTCAAGGAAAAAACGTCTTGAGGCGCCGAATGACGCCTGACAGCGATGACAGCTGGGCGAACGACAGCTAGACTTCCACACTGACGCGTTGCCGGGCTAGCGGGCTGGCATCCGGTGCAGGGGCCGTTGACTAGAGCACGAGCTGAGGGATTTTGTAAGCGCAATTACGGTTACGGTAATGGATGGTTAGTTTCCTGTATTGGTTTAAATGGTTGCATGCTTAGACAGATATATGGAGACAGACTTCTTTTGATTTGTTGAAACCTAGCGTGAACCAGACTGTCGGTAGCAATCTAACTAGAACCAGATGATCTGCTGTAGAGATCCACCCATCCACCCCCGCCACCTTTCTACCTCCCGCTACCGCTACCAGGGCTGTCAGTCGCTAACTGCGGCTCCGACTCCGTCCCTGAGTTGGATCGCGTCGATCGTCTCTCATTGAACTGAGGAGCATCATCTTCCTGAGCGTCTGCTCTGGATACGACCCATGGTGCCTAATGTCTTGTGAGCTAATGTCCCTACTACTCTCTAAGTTCGATATCTTACCAAATGGCGGAGGATCAAAATCAGACGTTGATTTTCTTGATGTAGTTGACAATTATGGGCTTTCATATCTTCAATAACGGCTTCCAGGAATGCTAGTCGACTTTGGCAAGCAATAAGGGCCAATTGTGTACGGCCACTGCGTCGTCGTTCGTTAGATAATATCACCGACGAGGAGCAAGAACATGTGTCGCACGGGGCTACGTCAAAAGGGTTAGGTTGATTCATGTTGGTATACGAATGATAATTTCAGGTCAAACTTTTGGCACATCTGGCTGCTCAAATAGTTGAACAATTTAGCCGCCGTAGACGAGGTGCAGGATCTTCGTCTGGGTGGATCGTGATGATCATGTACAGTGTGAAGATGATGTTGTGACACGGATCCATATTGCCAACCTGCGGTAGTGTTACGACGCTGGTGGTGGAAATTACGGGTGAACCGTACTGTCGGTAACAGTGGGGCTTGTTCTCCTTACATTTCCTGACTTTTTGTAACTTAGAAGTCAACAACGGCTCCACACCTCTAACCGAGCGCTGGCATCTGCCCTTTTGGAACTTTACAACACAATCTAACTAAGCATGCATATGGATGTAAATTTACCCCCCAAGCAATGCGATACTTGTGGTAGCAAGTGTTTCAACTCTCTATCACTCTGGTCTCAACATCCTAATATCTCTTTCCAACATGACGATTGACTTCCTCCTTGATGAAATCCCTTCTGATGTTTCGGGCATACACATCCATAATCTTGTGTCTCTTTGGTTTGATGCAGGTCTATCATTTGAACAATTCGATACCATCTATCAAGTCGGAGCCTTGACCGAATCCCTGGATGAATTCTTTATCCAAAGTCTGGCCCTGCCTGCCACAGACTTCTGGCAGCAGATGCCTCTCATCATCAATTCTATGGAGTTTTGGGAAGAAATACCGGCATGGCATGAGGTCTGTCTCCTGAAGCGCAATTTCGATATCTGCGAAGATTCAGATACCTTCAGCCATGCTTTCGAGCCATTATTGAAAAGGAGCCTGATCATTATTACGCAGCTGCTTCCGGTCGTCGCAAACCAAGTGAGTCTGGTCGTGAGCTCGAGCAGCGTTATTGACGACTAACTATCGCAGCGGTTAAAGCATGACCCTCCAATTTACGATGATTCAAGGCTTATCCGGCTTGACCAAGAGCCCGACTGGTACCGGGACCGATTCTATACATACTGCCAGCGGGAGCTTGCGAAGGAAGCGCGGCTTCTACAAATGAACGAAATATCACTTCGCTACATCTTCGCCAGACAGCTGCAGTCAATTACTCATTTCTGTAGCGGCCCTTTACTCGATTTCATCGAGGAGAATGTGTCCTCTGATGTGCAGTTTGGCCAAGAGCAAGTGAGCGCAGATAATGCGGGTATTTACCCAGATGAATGGTTGAATGAGGTCAACAGCTGGGTGTTAGCACAGAATGAAAGGCCGCAAGATGTTCGAAGGATGTCAATTTCATTGAACCCAAATTGGATCGGGAATTTACACAGGTCCATATAGATTAACAACACACTTGTGTACCTATTCTAATAAGAGATGCTACATCGCCCATGACCAGGGGTTTGCATCTTTTAGATTATTGTGCACATGTCCAGATCTAGCAACAACTTTGATGTCACACCTTGTTCCCGCAACAGTCTTTCTCACACTGCTGAAGAATTCGTTTGATCTCATCCGGGCAGAGGTTGTAGTGTTGAGAGTTATGATGTCCGACAAGCGTCGCAATCGACACAATGGAAGTCTGTACCCGGCATCAGAAAATGAATCTTGACGTCTGGAGCACCTCTCAAAAGGGCTGGATATTGCGTCAATCTTGGATCCAACCTCAACCCAATAGATTGTCCTTGCATTTTGCCGTCGTTCAGCTAGCCACTGATCGAGCATGGCAGAGTGGGATTTACGCAAGAATGGGCGATAGATATCGCCATAATCGAGGAACATCGAACTTTGGTCATAAAAGCGTCGAATGATGGGCTCTGCAGGAATCGATTCATGGAACAAGAACCCCCGGTCACGGTACTTCTGAATCGCCTTGTCGGCCGCCTTCTTGTCAAGCTGATGCTCCCATACTGTAGCCTCCTTACTGCTTGCATGGTAGTAGTACATGTGGACCGCACACCACCCACCAATAAAGCATTGGACGTGGCTTGCGTAGAAACCCTTGATGAAGCTCAAGCAGCTCCTAATGCCACGGAAGTGGCAACCTATGATCAGCTGCACGGATTCGATACCTTGAGGTGTTTGGATTGAACCGCGCATCATGCTGAAGTGCTCTCCTTCCCGACCTCCATATTCTGTTGTCTGGTCGGCATGACAGCCTTCGTCGACCAGGGGCTGGAAGATGAGGTTGCCGCTCGGGGTTCGAGAAATGGCGTAGGTCTCCACAAGTTGCAGGTGGTCTTTCAGTCCAATGTATGTTCTGAGAATATCTCGTACCGTTTCGCTGAATACATTGTCATCTTTGTCCAAGCCAACCCATGACAGTAAAGCTTCTAAGACAGTTCGCTTTACTTCCACTCGCCCGCTTCTAAGTAAGGCGCCAGCCATAGAATCGGAATTTTCATCCCAGACAACTCCGCAAAGAGTTAAGATATTGACCATATCAGCCACTGATTCCTTGTAACCGGGGACGTAAAAGTCCCAATCGGACTCGGCGGTTGTGGATCCGGGCACAAAAAAGTCGAGAGCCCGAGAACCGCTAATGACACACCCGGTATCGAACATGACCGATAAGAGGGTGACAGCATGTTTGAAGGTCTTCGACAGGTAGTTTACAGGGCTTGTCCGCGTTTGATGGCACTGTGCAACAATGTCATCTCCCGAAAAGGCCCTCTTTAATGCCAGAGAATCGTCAATGTTGAGCTTGTTCATAGCTGCCTGGAGATGAGTTTGTCTTGACATATTGTGCTGATAAATATCGAATACTGCAACTAGAGTGTAGAAATGTAAGGGCACACTTATCGAGGTAACTGTCGGCTTGCAACACCGCATTTATACTAGCCACATTAATTTTGATGACACGAGAATAAGGACTTGCGTGGTAAACAGTCAGTCATTGTTTGGTGGGTCTTGGGACGGCTATGAAGCGCCGTAGTTTCTCCACTATTCTACACGGGTCGGATGACAAGAGTAGCTCCACTCCGTGCCGTCACCCTCGGGATCGCCGGTACTTTCTGTTTCACTTCATCAGTCACATCTCTAAGCGCTCATGTGGAAAACGAGACTATTTTCAGCTCTCACACCGTTTGTACGAGAATTAACACCAGCTGTGAATAAAAATGCCGGGCCGCTGGGTTTGTGTGTAAGTTCAACTCAACAATATCCACTTCATAAACAGACTATGTCAGAACACGTATTGCTCAGCATCAGTGACCCGCAGACCATCGGAGTACATATGAGGACCCTGATTGATCTTTGGGTAGAGTACGGCTTGACAGATGGCCAGCGTCTCGCCCTTCAACATGCCCAAACTCAAGTAAAGGAATTGGATGACAAGCTCACCCAGTTTCTGGCACTTGATAAGTCATGGTACAATCAGGTTTTCGACAATATACTTATGAACCTAAACTACTGGGAAGAACTGCCAGCTTGGCAAGAGGTTTACCTCTTGAAGGGGTATTGCGACCGCGTGTCTAGTTTTGCGCAGTCGGTTTCGACGTCAGCGAAACGATACGCTTTAATTATACTGGAGTTTTACTTGCAAGTATGTTTAACAACCGCTTCACTGAGTTTGAACTAACAACGCCAAAGGAGATCTATGACAGCGACTGTTGTGTGCCTCACACCAGAGACTCAGATAAACTTGTTCCCTACTTCTGGGAAATGTCAACATGGTACCAAAGCATGTTTCATCGGTATCAAGACCGACAATTCCTTCGACTTTATAGCTTAGAGCGTTCCATGAGAACATCTTTGGCTTCTGGAGAACCTGTCTATATCACTTTTACGGAGGATGTGTACCCTCCCAGCTGGATGCAGGCCTTGGAGGCTTGGGCTGAACCAGAAGATCAATTCTGTGGCTGAGCTGCTTGGGGGCAGTTGAAATTTCTAGTTATCACCAAATCCATGTACATAGGTCCTACTAGCCCAGCTCCTACTCTCTCTCTGGTTCCACGTTTTTCTGATTACTGATTACCAACACTTGTATTCTCATCATCTTCGAAATCAGTAGCGTAGTCCTTCCAAGGTACTGACGGACATGTTGGTGTGACTGGTGCCTCTGGCGAATACGCTGCTGTGGCTTCCTGAAAGCCCATAAGCAAGTAGAATCATGACTATGGAGGTCGGGGGACATACCAGGTCTTGTGACATCAGCTCGACTCCTTGATGTAGCTTTCTAGCTGTTGCGTCTGCTGTTGCTACCAAAAATCGGATATAATTAAGGTCCTCATGTAGCTTTTGTAGAATTTTCTTAAAGTTGGCGAGCTCTGTGAGAATGTCTGTTTCTTCCATTGTCGAATAATTTAGAAGGTAAGCTTGTCTTTCCAATTGAAGTGGGCGGGCTCCGTCTTTTAAGGCCTCATACGGTGACCTGCCCCACATTGGGACCTACATCCGGGAAGCAGAATCGCCCAGTCATAAGACATGCCGCTTTTGTGACGGGTTCAAATTCAAATCGATTAACTTTCATAGACAGAAACTAGGGGAGATACAGAGGGAAGAACCATACACCAGTACCCAATCCAGACCTTCAACCATCTTCTAGCCTGTGTTAACCCTTCATAACTGGAGGCTGGAAAGGAGTTCGCTCTTCTGTGTTAAATGACAGCTTGGCCACTCTCTTTGATTGAGGGAGAAGGAATGCCGTCAAATAAGTGACATCGCACTCTCCCCAGATGCTATGAACGATCTGGTCTTTGCGCACATGTATAAAGTATGGCCTAGAACTTTTCTTGACCTGTTCAAGCTCATAGATCCTTGTTCGAATCGCCTCCCTAAAGCATCCTTCACTGACTAGTTCTTGGAGCATTTCGGCAATTGGCATCAGGCTGGGGGAGCGCCTGCGATGATCCTCGACTTCGTATGGTGCCTCAGCGTTCCAGATCCTTTCCAAAAACTGTTTCTGTTCCTGTGTATGGCCTTTCTCAGAAAAACGCAACGCTAGCCTTGTGGCAACTGGGTAGAGTATTTCTTCCATCCTATCATCTCTGAATAGAGGCCACACCTTGGTAAACGCATATTCAACAGGTGATAAAGGTAGTGAGCGATGACTGAGTGCAAGCTCTAAGGCTCGATACAGCTGGATAGCTCGTTGTTGTCGGCTCTCAGTCCTATCATACAAGGCAAAAATGTTTCGCAAAATGCGATTTTTCTTCTGGTTGAATAGACTGCGCAGGACCTGGCATGACCGGGATACTGATATAAGAGTCTCTATATCATTGATCTCCTCGATGACCGCTCCGATGGTTTCCGGAGGTAAGCGAAGGAGAGGGAATGGGGGGTTGGTGGTCTTTATGGTATTGATTGCATACATTGGAGTGACAGGTGCTGCAGTTAATCAGGTAGGCTTGTTCGGGATGGGTTTATGAGCTATTTATGTGCGTTTGAAGCCCATGGGACGAATTTTGATGGGCCTCGGGCGGCTTGATAAGTGGGTCCAGATTTCGGTCTCGGAGGGTAAGATGGGCGGCAATGTGGAGCGCTCAGCGGCCGATTCGCCCCATATATGCCGGACAGCATTGTGGTATCATTGGCTACTTGCGCTGAGTCCCTGCCGTCCAATCTTCGGGGTCAACCCTCTCCCCCATGACATTTATTGTAGAAGTTTCCCTAGCCAGTGCGCTCTCTACAGTTAAGCATGACTCGATGGATAACAGTTGAAGATAATACGGAATGGGCGAACTTTAAGCATGTTTCATTTTCACAGAAGTTTCTCAATTCCTGCATTTAAATCCTACACCCTTGGTACGCTAAATTCAACACTTGTATAGCGGATTGAGCCACTTCGTAACTGAACATTCGTTTTGTATCCCGCAATTCTAAAGCAAAGTCGTAGGATGGTAGCACCTCGACTTTCTTTTTGGGAGACTGGTCACCTTCATAGCCGGCCAAAAGTCTTCTCTGGGTATATGCAGATAGGTTGGTATAGATCTGTGATCCGCAGGCCATGCTCCTCCTTGAACGAGGGCATGTTATCGTGGGTGAGGCCTGGTTTTGTGAAGGAAGTACAATCCCTTCCAACGGTCGGCAGTTGCGCGAGCCATGAATGACTGAACGTGAAAGGTGCAATGACGACTGCAAAAACGACAGTTAGAAAATCCAGGAGCATTGTGACTGGTAAAGATGATCCAATCTTTTCTAAGCCCAAGAAGCCTGTTTTATAACTAATTACGTGACTGGTAACTAAGGTCTTAGCAATCTTTGTTCTTAAAAAGACACATTAAATCTCATCGTCCTGTTACCAGTATTCCGCAGATAATTATTACTGGTAAAGGTAAGCTGGTTCACTCGCTGAAACTCGTTACTGGTCACCAAGTACCTCGGACTACCGAGAAATCCAGGTTGCATGTCTATTATTAGCAGTAAGTTTTAGTTACTAGTATTGAACGAAATAACGGTTAGTAGTAAGTATTAACTACTGGTATCCAAGGAATGAATATTAACCAGTAGGTACTTACCAGTAGCTAGCGCTACCAGTAAACAACCAGTTAGAGTTACTAGTAACAGGTATCTACTAGTATTAACATATCTATTATTAGTAGTAAGGTTTAGTTACTGGTATTAGCGAAATAACATGTTAGTAGTAAGTACTGAATACTAGTATCTAAGGAATGAGAATTAATAGTAAGTACTAGTTACTAGTAACTGGATTTACTAGACTACTGGTAAGAGAAAGATAGCTATTACTAGTAATTTAGTAATGTAAGAGAGTTTACAATTAAATTACCAGTAAGTAGTTAAATTTAAGTACCCAGTTGCTAGTATCTACATTTCCTCCTCTTATTTGTAATACTTTCTCTTATTACTGCTTACTAGTACTACGCAGGTGTCAAATTTAAGTAACCTGGATACCAGTATTTACATTTCCTCTTCTTATTTGTAATACTTTCTCTTATTACTGCTTACTAGTACTACGCAGGTGCCAGATTTAAGTAACCTGGATACCAGTGTCTATATGACCTGCTTTACAAACGTTATTCTCTTCTATTACTGGTATGAAAAGCTAACCATGTATTCCACAAATGCACAGCTTCCCGATGGCTTGATAGGTGTGTTGAAGGACCTTTGGCCGTTCCTATCTTATGATGGTCTGGGTCTGGACAGTGATCCAACTTCAGCTGAAGCACTGCAAGCATTGGCCAACTATCAACACATTTGTGATGATGACATCCGGGCAGACTTCACGCAGACGTCTCATATTGAGCAATGCTTGGATGACGTTCCTGAGCTATCGGACAGTGAGTCCATATCAGAAAGTGGTATGTTATGTTCCATTCGTCTACAACTTTAACTAAATACTATAGAAACTTCGGAGCTGGATAGAGGAATAGAGCTGGATTACGTACCGTTCTTGAACATTGAACTTGGCGAGAGCTTTGATGTGAGCCTGTGGTCTTATCTCTTCTCCGACTTCTGATTCCTAGCTTCTTCGATTGTCCATAATGCAAATTTTGTTCTTCTCTACCTTCACATACCTTATCCCCTGCCGTCCAGCCGTCCTGTTGGGTTTGGCCCCTGTTGTGACACTCGTAGCATGCACTTTCTGGCTTGAAGGTTCGGTGACTGCCACAACACATTGAATCCTCGGGCTGACGAGGACTCACCGCGATGGCAAGGCATACTGCATGACCTAACTCCATGTCAGGCGTTATCTCGCTGATGGAAAATAATGCGGTCGTCGGGATGGCCCATCATGTGAGCAACAGCATGTGAAACTAGTAGGCGGCAGTCATCTAGCGACTATGATTCGTGAAGACCGGTCCTCGCATGGAGTTAAAGTTGCCCCTGACGTACGGAGGCGAAAGGGGGAGGGCGCTTATGGTCATTGAGGTGGCCATAGAAACAAACGTGGTTGGGCTTAGTTTCCATGTGCATGGTGGACATCGAAGCAACAAAGCCCAGGACTTGACTACGCCTTCTTCACATGCGTGGATGTCCAAGGGGTGACGTTCTCGTGTTGACAAGGCGCTCAAGTCTCCTTCAGCCTTGTTAACGGTAGCGTAACAGGTACAGACTGGCATGTTCAGCCGTCCGTGGCAGTACTTAAGGGCAGTCCTCCCCCCCCATTTCAGTTTCCTTCCAACTTCTTTCTTTACCTTCATCAACCTCTTTCAAGACAAAAGATTTCATCCCAAGTCAAACATCTTCTATTTTCTCTTGTTTATTAATGAGAACTCCATCCAAGATGCTGCACCTACAGTATCTAAGCCCCTTCAAGTTCTCAATTTACCCTCACCAAGAATTCGAATTTAGAGAGCCTACGGACCCCCTTGGAGCCTTTGAGATGGCCGATACGGAAGACCTTCGTTTCGTGATGCTCTCTCCACTATGCCTTGCCGTGGCTGAAGGCGAATTTGAAGTCGTTCGTTTCCTACTTCAGCATTATAAAATGCAGACACGAATAGATTTGGACGTTGCCTTGTTCCTAGCCAACCGCTTGGTGAAGCCAGACATAGCTGCTGCACTTTTGGAGTACGGTGCAAGGCCTGGAACTATGAAATCACAGACTGGTATTCACGGTGCTGCTTGGAGTGGACTGAACGAAACTATACTGGAATACGTCGACAACTACGACGTCGACCCCGATCTTCGCGATCGTGGCGACGCAACGCCAATCATATATGCCATGCTCGGAAGACAAGATGAGAAAGGCGCTTGGGAGACCATTAAGTGCCTTCTTGAATTAGGGGCAACGCTTGACGTGTCCTTGACTGAAGAAAAGTTGAGCTATTCTGACATTGCACGACGGGCCGGTAAAGCTTTCCTGGCACAAAAGTTCCAGGAGATGTTTGACAAGATGTTTGATGATGCAACTATTGAGAATTCAAGCCGCGAATCAAGCTGCACGCTAGGGGGGGAGGATAACTTTCAGCATTATAACGAACAAGAGGATTCAGAGGGGGGTGAAGCAGCCAATTCGGGCTACAAATCAAGCCGCACACTTTGGGCCGATGGTATAATGCAGAACAAGCGACGACGAGAAGATTCGGAGGACAATGAAGGAACCAAGCGAGCGCGTGGTGCGTAGATGAGTGGAGTGGCAGACAACAATGTATCATCTGAGTATTTCGTTATTATCATCTATAGGTCTATCTTTCTCACCATGTGGCTCTAAGTACACTTGTGACTTGACACCATTTTGTCTGTACATATTTAATCTGAATTATGGTGTTGTGACTTTAAGGACATACCGCAGCTTCTCATTCGTTTTGCTTCGCTCAGAACGATCAGTTGTTTGCCGTCCACCGATGTGAATTGCGGCATCAACTTCAAGCTCATTGGCGATTCACCATGGCCGCAAAAATATGTGTATAGGCCCCCTGTGAATCATTGGCTCTCGGTGGTCTCTGGCCGTTAAAACTTGTCAGATTCGTACTGTACAGGAAATGAATGCATTTGCTAGCTAACTTATTTGATATGGAACATGAACTCCTTGCAGAAATCTTCCTTAGGACTCTTAACCAGTTCCATAATCTCTCTCTCTGATAAGTATATCATATAGTTACCATCAATATCCTCGCTTACCCAACACAGCTGTTCCGGTTCAAGACTCAGGTCTTGGTAGAAGGTAAGGTTTCTGTGGTTGCCGCTGTTTACAATAAATTCGATCTCAGTAATGGTATCAGTTTCAATTGCCGGGGCCCATGTGGCCGGAGCCCATTTTGATAAAGTTCTTTCTGACTTTACCGGCTGGCCGTTTTCGTCGCTGAAATAAATCGCTTTGGCCTGTAGTCTCAGCTCGTTGTGGCCTAGTGGTCGTTGCAAAAGTGTCCTAACCCTTGTCCTCTTCTTGCCGCTATTAGTCGGTGCTAATTCGAATGTGTTCTCATCATCTTCACTGGGGCGCTTTCGTTTCTTTCCGCTTGTGTGGGAACGCTTTCGATCCCTTGACCTGCTCTTGGCACCCACAACACACATCTTCGCATCTACTGCGCTTGATTCTGGGGAAGAGCTCATTCGCCAGGTGACGGAGGTCTCATTTTCATGACTGGAAGATGGCGTCTCATCAAGGGATTGACCAGTGGGCGAATTCTTGTCTGCAGGTTTTGAAGTAGATGGGGCAAGCGGGACTTCAAGCTTTGCTGTCCCTTCGTAGATCAGATAGGGAAACCCCTTGATCGCCGGACGTTCTTGGGAAGCTTTGGTGTTGAACTGAGCGATCAACTGAGATTCCTCAGGAGTAGCAGCAGGTGCCAGTAAGTTCTCCATAGACGCCGCAGGTGGATCGATAGAAGTTACAAAAGACTCGGGCGTCAGGGTATCAGGAGTCATAGCCTTTGACGAGTCTGTGACACTGGCGTGATGATTGGCTGGAACTGCGCCGTTCCTGCTCACTGGCAACAGGTTTTGTGAGTGTTGTGGTAAAGAGTGTTGCTCCGTTGGAGTTGCCAGGTCGCTGCCAACGGAGCTCGATCGAGCACATGCTAACTGTATGTCCAATTCTTCGTCTCCAGGAGGGATCTCCGGGCTTTGGGAGGACAGGGCGTTACAGGATTGCTGCATGGCGGCATCGGTGCAACTCATATTGGTGTCAAGTGATGGGAGATAAGTGTCCAGGAGAGTAGGGTCATTGAAGTACGTTGTACTGTAGAAGGCTGAGGCACCAGGTGGTGCACCAAAAGGGTTAAGAGAGGCTAAATCCATGGCAGGCTGAAGTACGTAAGGCTGGCCTGGTACGAAGGTGGAGCCTGATGTATTGAATCCTATGCCGAATGGGTATGGAGGAATCCAGTTTTGTAGAGAACCATAGGGCCAACTCAAGATATTTGGGTAAAGATAGCCGGTATCAAGCCATTGTGGAATTGGACACAACTGAGGAGGATAAAGGGGCCATAGATCAAGAAAGCCCTCCTCAAAATAAGGAGTGGTGGTGTTATCTTGAGACATTGTGGCTTATTTTGATTTCGTAGACGATGGAGTGATATGAGGAATAACTTGAAGACGTGAGAGGCTGTATGTCGGAACAGTAGAAGGAATATTGCTTCTTATAGCATATCGACCGCAATACCTCCATGATACGACATGGCGAGACGGCGGCCGGTCTTCGCTGATGAGACCTGCATGAGGCCTGTCCTTCCAACGTGATCATGATCTTTGCTCGCTGCAGTCAGGTTTGGAGGAACACAGATATCTGCCTTGGGGATGGCCAGCGAGGCGCAATGACGCGTCACAGCAGTGAGAATGCATTATCTCTCGGCGGCTGATAGCATCCCATAGAGTTCATTCGTTGGGGTTGAGCTTTGGAGACCACATTCGCCGCAACAGCTTTCCTCGGCTGCAACCAACGATGCCCTCAGGATAGGGGATAGGGCTCAGGAGCTGGCCAACAGAGATATCAAAGCGGCGCGACGGAACATGCAATGCATTGCCCCTTCACGGGTAATGATATCCTGTAGAGTTCATTCGCTAAGGGGTATGACTGAGGGTGATATACGGCCGTGATGGCTTCATTTAGTTACAACTAACAATCCCAGAATAGGGGCTGACACGCTAGGGCTCGGAAGCTGGCTAACTGGGCCATTAAAGCGGCGCGACGGAACATGCAATGCGTTGCCCCTTGGCGGGTAATGATATCATGTAGAGTTCATTCGCTAAGGGGGATGACTGAGCGTGACATATGATCGTCTGTGATAGACCTCACCAAAGGCCCAATAATGGACATGTGATGAATTATGGGGATTCGACCATCATCAGCATATATAAGCAGCGATCGAGGTACTTATAGGCCATGCCGTCTGCACCTTGTCCCTACTTAGACATCATTCACCTCCGTTCTCTTTCTATTAAACCACCACCTTCCTCTCGTTCACTTGGCTATGACGATCATTAATGACATGCCGTTGAAGTGCTGGGATTGTTTGGAACGATTCCCTACAGCAGAGTGTAAACGACCAGACTTCAGCTTACTGGAATACAAACGGTGGCATTGGCGACCAGAAGATTACAGAGGAGTAGGTTTTCCTTTCACTGTCCCACTTTAGGAATTGATGCTGATCCTAGTCTTTAGATTGTCTGTGAAGACTGTGCTGAGCACCATCTTGAACGAGGGGGTATCATGATCCGCCAATTCAACTGGGAGTTTTGTGCCATTTGCCATAACGGGACCCCTGACCATTATGCAATTTGCGACAATGGTCTTCCTATTCCCACGGGCAACAGCTTCCACTTAAGCTGTTTCATCACGTCCAACAAGTCCGAGAACGAATGGCCTCTTTCTCTTCATAGAAAGAAGTACAGGGACTTTATTCCAATCGCTGCCGCCCGCTTTGTGGAGCTGAACATACTTTTCGACGGCTATCCAGGCAATTTGAATGTGGAAGAGTATATCCATAAGGAGGTTTGGGAACACAATCGCATATACTACAAGGCAGGTGATGTATTGGATGTGAGGTATGCCGCATGGTCCTCAAACAAATATTACAAACAAGCCTTGATTAGCTGGCGGCTGTTTACAGAAGGCGGTGATTCAAATATCACTTTCCGCTGTTGGGAGTCTTATATAAATGTCTTTATGGACTCGAAAATCTGTACACTAGAGCAGAAGGAAAAAGCAGACAGGTTGTTCAAGGAGAAGCGATGGCTTGAAACTATCTTTGAGTAATACGTACAGGATCTCTTTACTTTCTAAATGGGTTGGTTCTCACTTCGATATAGCTGGGTATTCTGCTTAACATGGTGTCGGGTACCTGCCGATGGAAAAGGCTGGTGAGATAGAGCCTTATACGAACAGGTTAGCTGAACACTGGAGAGTTGCCATATCAACAAGCCTACTAAGGTGTTGCCAGCGGCTTAGCAGCAGTTTATCTTTAAAAGTAATTTTCTATTTAATCTATAAAAAGCTATCGTTTCTATCAATCAGAATCCTCAAAGCAGTCGTAAAAGCGTGGGTCGCGCCCCAGGTCCTTCAATGTGTCATCTGTCACATCAGTCTTTAACCTCTTACACACGGGGTCCTCCTCCAGTTCTAACTTTCTTTTTGTACTCTTCTTCCTAGCCCGTCTTCCATTGTTTTGTAGTGACTGGGGGATGACTGCGCCGGGAATATGGCCTCCATTATGGTGCTCCTTGACGTGAAGTATCCAGTGGTCTTTGTCTTCAATCTTGAATTCGAGAGATTGGGTTAGACAGTCTGGGCAGGCAAATTCTTCTTTGAAGGCGCCCTGGGTCTCGTGCTTTTTCCGTAGATGCAAATTAAACCCTTGGATTGAGAGGCCATGTTTGCATAGAAGACAATAAGCCGATCTATCAGCTTCCGTCGGAGGTTTTGGCGAGTGCCTCGTCCCGTGAAAGCGTTCGGTATGATTACTCCAGGCAGCTAAGCCAGCAGGCACGAGAACCTCTTGCCCTTTGTGTTTGCACTCGAGGCAATACAACGGCTTCTCAAATGCCTCAGAATGGCTCTTACGGACATGGGTTGTGAGTCCAGCTCGGTTTGTGTAGTCCTTGAAGCAGATGAAGCATATCGAGCGGGTAGAAGTTGCCATATCAGGGTCTTCAATTGGAGCTTGCCGCAAATACCGTACAAGTTTGCTGGCAATATCGTAGCTGCCCTCCTTTGCTATAAAGTAAGGCGCAAGTTGCTCTGCGGACTTGCTGCTCAATTGGTGTTGTCTGAATCGAGGGTCAGATGGTGGATCTTGGTGAAGATGCGATACAGGTTGTCCAGTGCTGCGCAGGACATCGACTTTCTCGAAATACTCCTTTCGCTTCTTCTGAAGTAGCTTTTCTTGGAGGACGTTTTTAGTATATTGGATCTTCGACTGAATGATCTTCGCTTCTTCGCTTTGGAGATCTGGGAGGGCAGCTCGCTCTCGACGCAATTCCTGTAGATCGTGTCGGTCTTCAAAGCTCTTGTACTCTTCTTCAGATATATAGACTGGGGCGCATTCGTCTCGTTTTGTGAACGCATGATGGAGGAACGAAATTGTGTCCTGGTTTTCCCCTGCTACAGGGCCGTAGGCAATACCCATGAGGTCATGCGGCAAGTCTACTGGGATATAACTTTTTCGGAACACGGAGTCGGTATTGCCAAAAACATAACTTCGGATAGCTGGCGTCAGGGTACCGTCGAGACGATTCCCTGCACCGACTCGAACCGAGTAAGGTTTCAGCTTCGTTCGAAGCCCTCCCACTAGGAGCACACGCTGCCAGAGGGTCCAGTATGTCGAGTATTTGATATCAAATACGTCTTCTTCCAGCATTTGGTCCTTCCATGCCAGAGGTATAAAGCTAACATTGCAATCGGGTTCAAGCTTGGGGTATAATATCTTCTCGGGGGTGGCAAAATCGACCGAGAATGCGTTTCTGAAGAACGCCATAGCGACAATATGACTGAGGAGACAGACAGGCTTGAATGGAACAACTGTAATACAGAATGTAAAGCTAACGCTGTGGTTAGTAGGTATCTTGGTGTCCATACTTCAGAATAACATACCTTGATGTCTGATCTCTCTCGATTTTGTCTGATTTCCACTTGACATGATGTATGCGAATTTTGGCAACACATCGGGGCTGCGGGTTATCAGGATGGCTGACCCATGATATCTGGATATCCTTGTACTTCAGTTGTCTCAAGCTTTCAAAACGCCATCCACCAATACCTCCAAGGATGACTACTCCAGAGAACGCTAGCCTCATGAGTGGCGCACAAGTTATACGGCTAGCTCGAGCCCAAACGGTTTTGAGAATCATCAGGAGGTCATCTAATGTCATCTCTGTCTTCTCAAACAGCTGGGCACGGCATAGTCCATGTTCCTTTGCTAGTTCTGGAATAAGCTAAACCAAATCAGTACACTAGAAGGTGGTGTGCTTGACACGGCATAAAACTTACTCTACCGACCTGTCCCGCCGGCCCTGCATCGTGGCCGCCACGAGTAGTGTACCTCAGCGTGTATACCATTTTTTGATCGGGGAACTGGATACGAAGCTCGTTTAAAACTGTGGCATTGGCGACCGAGACTAAAGCACTCCACACGTCCTGTATAGTTGATGCGCTGTTGACAGTTCGTTCTTGTTCGGACTCCTCAGGGCCGAGACAAACCACTGTTTTGTACGAGCATACTATGTAGTACTCAAGAAACGCCTTAAACTCGAGATAGATACCTGGACTAGACTCGCATAGCTGTTTCCAGAAATGTTTGCCGTCAATTTCTAACTCTTGGGTATACCTGTGAAGAACTATTAGAGCATGTTCTTCAGTGCAAGGCTTTTTCTCAAGCGGTAAGCTTACTCCTCCCATTCCCTCCATACTCTCTTGCGGAGAAGCCTGACCTTCTCACTGAAGTGTGAGTCACTGTCGACAGTTGCTTCGACGTGCTTCTTTCGGATCTGTTTGATGGCATCTTTGGACGGTCGATTGAACTTAGCCTTGTTGCGTCCCTTTGACTTCGAGACAGCTATATCAGGCTGACCTGTAGACTGAGGCATTTTGAGTTCGTATTAAGGAGAAAAAAAGGAAGTGATTGTGACAAGCTTGGGAATAGAAGGGATACAGACCTCTTATATACAGACAAGTGGAGACTCACTCTAGCAATACCCAGACCAGGGTCAATAAAGGGTCACTTCACACACACACTCTAGCATTAGTAAAGGGAAGCCTAGCCGCCTATAATTAGTACCTTAAACTTGATGTTGATGATGGGTTAAATTTAATGTATACTTCCCCTTTCAGTTTTGTAGGGGGGAGTGTCGTCAATTAAGCGCCCGATAATCTCGGGGGTGAGACTCTGGACCGCTCGGGAGACGGAAAACGGTAGGTGGGGCAAGAATACCGGCTCCGTATTATCTTAAACGGTACGGAGCATAATCGGCGCCGCTGTTTCTCGGCTACGGTTAAACTTCGGTGTTAGAGATTGGAATATGTTATTGCGCCTAACAATTCCCCTCAGCTAGAACAGCTGCAGATATGTATACAACAGCTGGCGAGGTCGGGAAAACGCTTATATGATAGTTTAAATAATATTTCCACTTAGAAATAAATTTAACGTATAGAAAATAAATACTAGTAGTCTATTTTAGCGGTTTTTGTATCCTCTTGCCATATCGTGTGTATCCTGGACGTACCATTGGCTGGAAAAAAAACTTGTAGACCTCCAAAAAGTGAGGATAGCGGTTGCTGAAAACGGAGGCTTTGACCTCAGAAAGTTGAGACTCTCTTGCAGAATGAATGAACTTGACGGGATCCCGTATTTTCCACTACCTTTGGTCGTATGTACTAGAGAGCAGTGGCAATGTAGCCTATAAGCTCGACTTCCACAGCGCCCACAGCCACTAAACTTGCAGGATCTGACGCTCCAATGTTCTCACCCTACACTCTTGGATGTGCAACGAAATCGTTGTGACAAGGCGATACAAGCAATTGACGTGTCGATGTTTACTGAGTTATAGATTTGTGAATACTCTGCTTCCGAAATTTAACTGGCATAGATGGTGCATTGTTGACGCGAAAGTGTTGCTGCCATTCTATGTAGACCTTGTGCTGTGTTGGTGAACATGGTTGATGATCTTGCGGTTGCATCCATCCATTCAAACTTATGTGTAGAGAACGCATGATCGCCTTTACACTCTACTTGCTGGCAATAGCACATACACTTTGAGATCAATAGAAATTCATCCAATACAATTACTCATTCAATCTGAACGTCTTTCTTCTATTCTCTCCCATCTGTGACTCTTCTCTTGGTGTTCATCATCATCATACCCTACAGACTTGGTGATACTCACCCATCCAGCCAGATGCCCCACTAAATCTTCACAGACACAGAGCGCGACAGCGACAGCCATCTGCCAAGCGCAAAACATGCCGCTTGAAGCGTGAAAACTCAGATTTTGTCGGTTTCTTTTGCAGCATTTCCATAGCAATGGGCGTTTTTCTCAGTTACCAGCCTCACTTTGAAAGAAAACTCTTTTTGTCATGTCAAGTGAATTCGTTCAATTGGTCTGAGGTTCCTTCCAGCCTCGGCGCTATCCACAGTGATCCATCACCCGAAATTACAGCGGACAAAAAAAAGTGGCTGGGCAAGAGATCAGAGTTTTCACAGCAGCCTCAGGCTCACAGAACTGGCTGTGCCAGACCCACATCTGCTCTCTATAAAAGTTCAGTTTCCCGCCGACCATTTGGACTTTTCTTCTTTTCTTCTTCATGTCGAC
>JAPHDB010000376.1:0-42951 GCA_030772735.1 Fusarium sp. MBC 181 | reverse complement strand
AGGCGGACTGGTGACCAGGCTGCAGAGGAAAAACGATGGAAATATAGGGCCCTAGGGGCCTTTTTTTAGCCTATTATTATCTCTTTAGGGGGCTTTATGGAGCTAGAGACCGCTAAGACCTATTGTACGTTATAGGACCTTATAGGGCCTGTAGCAGCGGTATAGCTTGATTCCTCTATTGCCCTAGCTCTTACAAGGACCTGGGCTATCTCAGCAGCCTCTATTAGCAAAGAAGCCCTTAGAGGGATAGCTAGTTCCCTCTGGAACCCCTCTAGAAGGGACCTCTAAGGCTTCTTATAGCCTTACCTATCCCCTATAATTACTACCTATAGTAGTTACCTACCTTATTTTCCTACCTTATTTTTCTACCTTATTTTCCTACTTTATTTCCTTACCTTATTATCTTACTTTATTTCCTTACTTCCTTACTTCCTTCCTTACCCTATAGCTAGCCTTATTTTCCTTACCTTACCCTATACTACTTATAGCTCTATTTTTCCTACTATTTTCCTTATATCTCCTATAGCTACAGATATCTCTCTACTCCCTTATACTGTATATAGTACCTAGAAAAGCAACTGGGCAGATAGCTTAGATAGTTAATACCTACCCTATCCTAACCCTAACCCTGTTAAGCCACTGGTAAATGCCACACTACTCTCAAAGAGGGTGGATTCAACGGGCTGCGCGTGATAAGCTTATATACAAACAAATACGAGCGCACTCTGTAATCCAATGCCCCATTCTGTGCTTTCTGCTTACCTCCAGCTGGCCTGACCACCACAACATTGATACACGCACTAATCATCATGGCACCTTCGCACATATCCTCCAACCTTTAGCGCTAATTATTGATTTAATACACAAAAGGGAACATCAATGGAGGAGGGGGGACTATGTATTTCAGATGTCAAGTCCATACTGGTGATAAGAGATGAGCAAGACTAAATGGGGTGGATAAGCAAAGGGTTGTTTGATCGAAGGAATTTTAGGCTGCTGACAAGTAAGCGTCAGCGACACTAAACCTAGCGTAACTAGTGAACTCAACTCCGTTATCACTGACGCGGTCGGGCACTGCCCGGTTTTTTACATTCCATAATATAATTCGGAACTAATGTGTTTAACTGCAATTGGTGAAACTGGTGGGAGTGTATGCTTGCTAAGTAACTTTGTGCAATATTGTAATCTGCAATACAGTAAGAACGAACTATAATCTGACTAACTTCACGTTATATTATAACGCGTAATACAGTAAGAAGTGACTATAATCTGACTAACTTTACGTAGCGTTATAATATACCAGGTAGTAAGAAGGATATATAACTTAACTTAAAAAGCAGTTGGAGTTAATTTTTGCAATATACATCTTAAATCATCTTTATTCTATTATCTTTTTATAACCTATTATAAAACTTAATAATGGCAGCTCTACTACTAGAGTCTATAGCCGCAGATGGCAAAAAGTTCCTTCAGACAGGAGACAACTTAGCGAGGCAAGCTCTGATAGCTTCAGCAAGTGCACTTATTCAAGAATTAGAGAACCCAGGAGAACAACTTGCAAGGATTGGCTGGGGGGAGCCTTCCCGAACTGCTGCACTAAGGACTCTCTTCGATCTGAAAATACTCCAAAAACTTGGACAGACCCCTCAAGGAAGCGAGCAGTTAGCAGCTGGCACGGAAGCCGACCCAATTTTAGTTGGTATGATTTCGGCAATCCCTTATTCAATATACGTAACACTTACATTTTATCACAGTTCGAGCTCTGAAGCATCTAGCAGCTAACGGAATCATTAAAGAAGTTGGCCGAGATCAATATATAGGAACGCCATTTTCTATGTCAACCAGCGACCCAACTGTGGAGGGTGGCCTGATCTACAGCTTTGAAGGCATGATACCAACATTTCAAGGTCTTCCTGAGTTTCTCGCGAAGACAAAGTATCAGATTCCCAAGGATGAAAACAACTCACCTGTCCAACATGGCTTAAGGACCGACAAGCCCTTCTTCAGTATTCTAAGAGACAACGCTCGCCTAGGATCCGCTTTCAACAGCTTCATGACTGGATACGCTAAAGCTAGACCTCGCTGGATTGATTTTTATCCATATAAGGAGCGACTTGGGGAGTTCAAAGCTGAAGATAGCAGTGCTCCTTGGCTAGTGGATGTAGGTGGTGGTCTTGGCCATGAAATGTTGGGTCTGGTTTCAGGAGAAACTAAGCCGCCAGGAAGATTGGTATTGCAAGACTTGCCTTCAGTTATTGCTGAGGCCAAATCTAGTGGCAGCGTCCCCAGTACCATCGAAACTGTTGTTCATGATTTCTTCACTCCTCAACCAGTTGAATACCACGGCGCAAAAGCATATTTTATGCGTCTTGTTCTTCACGACTGGCCTGATGTCGAGTGCGCCACTATCCTATCCCATTTACGAAACGCTATGATCAAGGGCTATTCTCGGCTTATTATCAACGAAACCGTCTTGCGAGATGTTGGAGCGCCCTGGCAGCAGACGAGTCTTGACTGGACAATGATGGCTATGTTGGTCAGTCGTGAGCGAACAGAGAGTCAATGGCATAGTCTGCTCCAAAACGCAGGACTCAAAATTACCAAGATATACCAACAGGGCCCGGAAAGCGTAATTGAAGCTATGTTAGCGTAAATGCCATAGATACTATACTACTGTCTTGTCGCTTTACCATTCGCACAAAGGGTAATTTGGAGGTATCGAGTACCAGCTAACTGGCAGGATGCCTGGATCGCTCGTACTGTCTGCTTATTCTCTTGATCGTGTATCTCATGGCTGGGCTTGCCGACAACTTGTTGGTATTCGTCACAGTGATTGTGATGTCTGCCGTGAACTTTTGCTTGAACCGAGTTCTTCGAAGCCTGTTACTTACGATGGCGAATAATGCTGGAGCAGGCACCGTACTTGCTGCTGTTGAAGCCATGAACGCATTGAGCGCTATTGTGGCCAGGCCGAGGAATTTCATAAGCAAACCATCACGGGGTATTTACTCGATTATTTGAACGCGAATTCCGATCTGTTTACTATTTATGGATCGCAAACATCGGATCCTAACACAAGGGTTTCTTTAATTAGTTTTTCGGCAAATGAACTTTCTTCCGACCGAGTGGCGCAGGAAATTCATGAAACGTCGCCTTGTCGTGTTATAAGCGGGGATTGCTGGTCTCCTCGTACTGTCCACGATATCTTAGGACGTGGGGTCGATGGCATCATACGAGCAAGCTTGGTTCATTACAACAGTATGGATGAAATGGGGGTTTTTATTCGGACACTGGAACAGGCTGTTAGAAACTTGAGATATTGAGAAGCTCAGCTGTCACTTATTTCTATTAGGTGGATAAATTGAACAATAGCTATTCATCTCAATTACTCTATCTCGATTCGAACCTGAGTGCCCTTGTTGCTATGATCTCAATTGTTGGACTACTTATATTTGCGCTCGTAGCACATACTATGTGATATAATAATACTGGTACTACTTACTGCAATCCCTAGTCCCTTCCCTCGAGTATGTAAACTCCTCATACTGCAACTGATTTAAATACATGAACAAGTATCTGCAACGTTAAACTACTAACCCTTCTGATCCTTTATCTTTATTTCCAACTGAGACTTCTGTTACTTACAACAATGGAGCTTAAAAGCCCTTTCCCCAATGACAATGTTAACAGTGACACGGAGCGATCACGGCTTAATAAGCCCATGACTCTCAGCGGCCATCTAGAACCGTATCGATCGTTCAAAGTCACTCCTGTCATTGGAACTGAATTCCTTGATGCAAATGTCGTGGAGTGGATGAAAGCAGAACAAAGCGACGAACTCCTTCGGGACTTAGCCGTTACAGGTAGTTATAAAGCCAGCACTCTTCTACCAGGATAGCTGACTACAAAACAGTATCTCATCGAGGCGTTGTGGTTTTCCGGGCTCAGACAGACCTCACCAACGAGCTTCAAAAGGAACTGGCTGATGGCTTAGGCCGGCTCCTGGCAAACCAGAGACCTCAACCTTGCACGTCCACCCCCTACAGAATTTTAATCCTGAGGAATACAAGCACATCAACACCATCACAACTGATTAAGCAGCGAACCCTGCTAAGAAAAGGCCTCGAGGAAGGCCTTCTTACTACATATATATGTATCGGTGGAAACCTCTTATGACATGAGTCATTCACGGGATAGATTTATTGGCAGGCTATTGGAACGCTACTGGCACGCTAGTAGATATTTGGTGGTCCCCTGGGCTGCATAGAATTAGAGAAAGAATTCAACCTCAGTAAAGGTCAGCCAACAAAGAGATTAAATTAAACCCGCAGATGTTCATCGCCCCCTAGATCCTAAATAGACCACATTTGTGCAGCGCCTTTTTCCAGTGCGTCATTTGAGCCATCCTTAACGACTTCAAAAGTAGGCTCGTCAGTCCAAAACTCATAATCGTTAGCCTTGTTACCAGGCTTGCTGATTTGCCAAGGCATCCATGGTACACCCAGACCATTGAAGACATCGATATGCTGACGGATGGTGGCAGACTTGCTGTCTCCTGTAGCTCCAAACTCTTCAAACAACATGAGCTTCTTGGAGCTTTTTGCGTGCTGCAGCGCGACAGGACCCTTATTCTTGAACTCATTGGCGCCCATGTAAGAATGGATGGTGACAAGGTCCAAAGCCGTACATGCCCAGTTCTCTGCAACGTCTGAATTTGGGAACTCGTTTCCGCCACCTAGATATACTTTTAGTCATAGCATGACATCTCCAAGCATGGCCACTTACCAGTGGAGATCAAAACTTTACTGCTACCCATAATGTCCCGCATGAAGCCAGCTCGATCGCACCACCACGACGGATGAGGCGGAATATTATTGTTCAAATGACCCTGGCCTTCGTTTTGGATATTGAATGAGAATATGTGGCTGCTTAGATCTTTCCAGGCTGGGCTTCTGCTGATAAGTGTGTTCTTGTGTTCAAGGACGTGACGAATGCGATTCTGGAAATCGGAGATACAGTTTTTGTCCGAATACCAGAACTCGACATTGTTGGCACTAGCTGGCTGAGTGTTGCAGTCCACGGCAGGCAGCTTGTACTTCGACACGTAGGCATCGCTTCCCCAGCAGCCGAGCTGATACCGATCATGGATGGCGATGGTGAGCTTGATGCCTCGGGCTTGAGCTTCGACCATGAGTTGATCTATAGCCTTGAGCTGAGTGTCGTCCCATACGCCGACAGTGTTTGGCTCAATGTCAGGCATTGAAACAGATCCAGTGTTTTTGAAGTTCTGGTCAGTTGGTGAGATGAAGATTCGTAGCACCTTCATCTTTGCACCCTGGATGGCGTCCAGGACATCTAGCCTGTCCTGTCTGCATGCCCAGTCAGTCATATAATTACGGGACTTGAGAGGGACCACTTTACTGCTTGAATGCATGGAGGAAGAAGGAGTTGACGCCTGCGAAGCTATTGCCTTGTTGGCGCACGGTGAGCTCTGTGTCAAGGGAGGCAGCTAGTGCAAGCAGAGCCTGACTTAGTGCAAGAAGGCCGAAGCGCTTCATCGATGTTGAGTGTCGAGGATATTTTAGTGGAGGTAAAATATTGGTGGTGCTAGTCTTAAAGCCTCATGGGTCTGAATCTCATCTTATATAAGAATCTCAACTTTATCCACCTCCTCCTACTGGATGGTATGTGCACTGGCCAGCGGTAACCCTTGGGATCAGAAACTTCCATCTTAATGCAAGTACAAATTCAGCCAAGTGTGCAAGAATAAGTTAGATTAGAAGGGGCTAAGATCTGCCCGTTGAACTTGGTGTCCGTTGGATCAGATCAGCATCTGACGTTTTCCCAGAGCTGGGACGTGGATCTTTCCTATTTTCCATCGCTGGGTTAATCAACCTGACATCGTGGCCGCATATTACCGCTTTATTTACCCCGCAATCTAACTATTTTCCTCACTGTGCCGAGAATCGGTAAGATTTACTGTCTTGGCTTGGGCATGGTCTTGGACGGAATTTCGAAATACCATTCTAGCATCTAACATAGTCTCGGAGTTCAGATCTGGTATGCTGGTGTAAGCCTCTCGGCTCTTGAAATAAGCTTAGACGTAAATATCAAACTCCGGCTTAGCGTTCACTGGCATCGGCTACTAGCCCTGGCTCATTACAGTGTACCTGTGAGGTAAGCCGTATTCAGTCAAGAGCCCGTAAGCTAATTATGCGCAGTATTCATCAAAAGAATATCACCGTAGTTATAAAACAAGACCTTAGGTAATAAAATATTAAAATATTATCTTATTAATCCGAGATGTTGGAATAGAGGCCACAATGCGATAGATGTTCCGTTTATAATTTAGACTACCAGATTGCTAGTTACAATCGATCTAACAATTGACCTCTGTGATCCGTCGCGTACTCGCTTTACGTGGATTCTTAGCTTCGAACACAGCATCCAATTCTTCCAAAGTCCGACCCTTCGTCTCCACAAAGAAAAAGTAAATGAAAGTAAACTCAAATAGATCCCAAAACACGAAGAATACATAGCTGTGCGGTGAACCATTAGTCAGAGACATAGATCACAGTGTGGTCGTGGGTATGTACTTACAACCAGTATCGAATATTCTTCATAGCAACTGGAGCTGCGAAGGTGTTGACAAAGCTTGCAACACCTGAAGCTATCATATATACCATCATGCCGTTGGCTCGCATGTCATCTGAATGTGTCAGTTAAGGATCATATATTTGCTCCAAGCAGCAATTAAATGGTGGGAAACTTACTAGCTAGGACCTCTGCTGGATAAATGGGCTGCATTGGAGTGAAACCGATTGCAAATACAACTCCGAAAATGAAGATGAATGCGATGCTTGCTGAGCTCGAAGGGGTACTGCCTGAGCGCTCATACTCGGCTGCGGTGGCGGCAACAATAGCGAGCGCAATTGACATACCCAGACAAGATCCCATTAACATCTTGCGCCTACCAACAATATCGTGGAGACGAGCTTTGCACTGTAAGTAAAAGACGTTGCCGCATTTCTGAACGTTTACATACCTCCAATTGTAGCAGCTATCCATCCAGATAGTGCATAGAATGCGTTCAACAAAAGTACCATGTTCGTAGACGTGATACCGACATTTTCAACCATCAGTGGCAGATAGTAACTCGAAACGTTGTTGCCTGAGAATTGGCCGAACCAGGACATGGCTATAACTAGCATGAGACGATATCGCCGGTTGCGAGACTTGTAAAGGCTTCGTAGATCGAAGCAAGCCCATTGGGACCGTCCTTGAACCTCGATGAGCGAGTCTTGTATCTCCTGCATTTCGATGTTGACGATGGGGTGATCGGCGTCTCCGTTTGCGTGATGCTTAATGATAAACGCGCGAGCTTCTTCAATTCTCCCTTGGGCGACCTGCCATCTCGGACTCTCGGGGAGTAGCCAACTACCAAGACAGACAATTCCGGGGCAAAGTATCTGCAGCCAGAGGGGGAGCCGCCACTTGATGTTGCCGCTCAGGTGGATATTGGCGCCGTACATCGCTATTACGGGGCAAGTCAGATTGGTCAGCGAGAGGTGGACTTTGATAATACATACCGAATGATGCTAAGATGCTTCCAATGTACCACAAGGTATTGAATATTCCTGCCACAGTTGCTCGATAAAGTGGAGGCGCAATCTCGACGAGTAGCATTGGTGCAGCGACGGTGTTAATGGTTGAGAAAAAGCTGAGGAGAAACCTTGCGCCGATAAAGGAAGACAAAGTTGGGGCCACTGCGGTAAAAACAGCAGAAGCACAGATAAGGAATGAAGTGACAGCAATGGTGATTTTCCGACCTCTCCAGTCGCATATCCAGACGAACAAGGCGCCGGCCATTTGTCCAATCTGGAAAATGGAGAAGACCAAGCCTGTCGAGGTCGAGCCTTTGTCGCCTAGTCCGTAGTACTGTTGATACTCGGGGATGACATTCAAGGAACCCATAAGCGAGCCATCGTAACCGTTCATGGTTGAACACAGGTAGATCAGCGCACAGGCCATGTACAGTTGTAGATGGCCTCTGCCCCACGGGGACGGAGCTCCGACATTGTCGAGCGCTGTTGCGATGGCTTCTGGGGTCTGAATAGCTTCTTTCTTTTCGCTTGTGACATTCTGAAGATGATCACCTTGAGGCTGTTCAAGCTCTTTAGACATGATTGTCAAGTGTGAAATAAGGCGAGGGTCGGGTGATTGAATTGAATTCAAGATAAGACAATGGCCCCGGAAGATCCATATATACATTGCAACGGTACTTGTTGACATGATCGGCATGCGGGGAAGTGGCAGGGTTCTGTCAACGGGAAAGATGCGCACTAGGACGAGGTTAGAAATGTCCGAAATACCGCCTTAGCTTGTGACCCCAAAAAGAAAGATGGTGCGCTCAAGTGGGTTACATTATGCAAATAACTTGTTGGTGGACTGATGATCATCGTCACTGATGGGGTAGAGCGAATGTAATGTTGCATTCTCGACGCAGCTTGGACCGGACTAAACTTCCCTTTTGACTGGTAACTGTGGGAGGAAACAAAGTTGCACCAGGGAATCTTTAAAAGTGCAATGTCACCCAAGCATACCACGCATGGATACTGACCGTTCATTGTTGGTTTCTTGATCACCTGCCATGGCCGCCGCAACCCATATCGTTGACCTAGCAACTGGCTGGAAGCTGAAACGTTCTGATGAGGGCGATGATACCTGGATGACGGTGGAAAAGGTCCCAACTGTCGTTCATCTGGACTTACTGAACAACAAAAAGTAATAAATCTTCCCACACGTTCTTTAGGTAAACACATGCTCACGCGGGGTCCGTAGGATACCCGACCCATTCATTGGTACAAACGAGCTTGATGTCGAGTGGGTTGGTGAGTACTCTTGGACATACGAGACCACTTTCAATGGTCCTGCCATCTCCAACAATGCACGAGTTTACCTCTTGTTCGATGGCCTTGACACTCTCGCTCACGTGCGATTGAACGGCACGACCATCCTCGAGAGCGACAACATGTTCCTGAGTCATCGCGTAGACATAACAGCTCTACTTCAGCAATCCAAGAGCAACACACTTTCCATCGAATTCGGCAGCGCTTTATTAACCGGGAGAGCACTTGAGAAGGAACATTCGGAGCACAATTTTGTTGCTTTCAATGGGGAGGCGAGTCGTCTGGCTGTTCGCAAGGCGCAGTATCATTGGGTACGTATTCGATGAATTTTTAGAAGCATTTGAGCTGATTCAAAAGGGATGGGACTGGGGCCCAGTATTAATGACGGCCGGGCCGTGGAGGCCCGTGAGGCTCGAGGTATCGCATACGCACATAAGCAACGTCCGCATTGATTACGATGTCTCCGACGACTTAAGCACTATAACTGGAAAGATAGTCGCCGACATCGAGGGTCTGGTCGATGAAATCATTTTCACTATAGGATACAGAGGTCAGGATATCTTGCGTGTCGCCCAGAAAGCAGAGAATGGTACAAATGCATCAGAATTCAAGCTTGGTTAGTATACTTATCCGATTTCAACATGTCAAACATTGACACGACCAGAAAACCCAAATCTCTGGTACCCCGCTGGATATGGAGAGCAGTGCCTCTATTCCGTTGCAGTCAACGCGTCATACCAGGATACAGTTCTCAACACCTGGGAGACAAAGACAGGCTTTAGAAAGAGTCAACTTGTGCAAGAGAAAGACGATCACGGACAATCTTTTTACTTCCGCATAAACAACATTGATGTTTTCTGTGGTGGATCTTGTTGGATCCCAGCTCACAGTCTTCTTCCCAGTCTGGATCCTGATAAGTATCGTGCTTGGCTCCATCTTATGACTGACGGTAACCAAGTAATGACAAGGTACGTCACTCTCTTGTTAACAATACTAAGCTAATTCCTCCAAGAGTCTGGGGCGGAGGTATCTATGAGGACGATGCCTTTTACGATATATGCGACGAATTGGGTATTCTTGTCTGGCAAGACTTTATGTTCGCTTGCGGGGTGTATCCTGTCTGGCCTGCATTATCGGATTCTATACAAGCCGAGGCTGTGAACAATATCCGTCGCCTTCGACACCATCCGTCCATTATCATTTGGGCCGGCAACAACGAGGACTATCAGGTGCAAGAGCAGTGCCACCTTGATTATGATTACGACGATAAGAATCCCGAAAGTTGGCTCAAGAGCAACTTTCCAGGGAGATACTACTACGAACATCTGCTTCCTTCGATAATGGAGAAAGAGACGCCCGGTACTCAATACTGGCCAGGTTCTCCATTTTCGAACGGCAAGTCCAGCGACGACCTCAATACTGGCGACGTTCATCAATGGAATGGTAAGTGATAGCTCAATCCAAATTATCGGCATCTAATCTCACCGTTTCACAGTCTGGCATGGAACCCAAGAGAAGTATCAGAGATACGGCGAGATTGGCGGGCGGTTCAATAGCGAGTTCGGACTAGCCGCTTTTCCAGTTCTCAAGACAGTCGAAGGTTTTGTCGAGAACCGGGAGGACTTATACCCGCAATCGCATGTTCTCGATTTTCACAATAAAGCAGATGGGCACGAGCGACGCATCGCAACATACGTCATGGAGAACTTTCGTTTTTCTTCTGATCTCGACGTAAGTTTGCTGCATTTCTAAATCGTGATTAAGCTGACACAATGTCTAACTAAGACTTGGATTTACTTGACCCAATTGGCACAGAGTGAAGCCATGACTTACGCGTACCGCAATTGGCGACGGCAGTGGGCAGAGAATCGCCAATGTGGCGGTGCTCTGGTGTGGCAGCTCAACGATTGCTGGCCCGCGACATCCTGGTCTATCGTGGATCATTATCTGCGAAAGAAACCAGCCTTCTACGTCATCAAACGAACGCTGTGTCCGATCGCGGTTGGAGTGCAGCGCGAACATCACGACTGGAGTGTCTGCCATGCGCGTCCGAAAAAGTCTTCGACTTACGAGCTCTGGATCTCGAGTAGTCTGCAGCACGAGACGCATGTTGATGTGGAGCTTCGATTTCTGTCCATTGCAACCGGAGAGGAAGTGAAGCCCACTGTCAAAAAGGACAATGTTGCAATTGAGAAGAATGGAGTGACGAACGTTCTATCTGGGGTGATCGATAATGTTACGGAAGAAGTACACGTGTTGGCTGCACGCGTCTTTCAGTCTGGAGAGTGCATTTCTCGGGATGTTGATTGGCCACAGCCCTTCAAGTACCTGTCATTTGAGAACAGAGGCGTCAGGGTCAAAGCGCAGACCGGGAAGTTCATGATCTCTTCTGAAAAGCCTACAAAGGGACTCGTCCTTGAAGAGATCGACGGCTGTGTATTGAGCGACAATTGCTTGGATGTTATGCCGGATGATCCCCAAGTGGTCGATATTTGTACCGAAAGTCAGGACCCCAAGGCGCCTAATTTCAGGTACCTGGGATTACGGCCATAAAATGTTAGATTAGGCAAGAATGTACAGCACGTGCTTACTCGATGTGATAAGATATATGATAAGATAACGTCACGATAACATCCCGATAAGGCTAATCGGGTTAGCGTGCTTTTGATCTTGAGCCACTAAATTCACTAAACAGGATGTTATCACAGGGCAACCAATTTATCCAATTCTACACTCTAAACAATTATCTTCCAACCTTAACATCAGCAAAAAAAATACTTTCAACCACTTCATTAGTAGAGATACGTCTACGTAGATAATATGCTTTATTGTTTTTGCAGGTATTTGTCTATTAACTTTACTATTTGTAATGCAGCAGAGGAAACAACATAACAATAAAGCTCTTCAGGGTAGCTTCGGACATGCCGTGAGCTAGCACGGAAATTTGTATATCCTTGCTAGTGTCATCCAGCGGCAGCAGAGTTCACTTGCCATATTCAGCGTAGCTTAGACTTAGCGAGACATTGCCGAGGTTTCTGTTTTACGCTATGTGCATGGAGACTAAACCCAATTAAGAAGAATCTACTGCAATTCGGTGATGCTCTTCATAAATCAGAAGATAACTGTTCCTACACGAGATTGTCCACAAACTACCGATCTGGATAACCGACAGCACCTCTCTTGACCCTGTAATACTTTTGTCATCTACAAACCTCGACTCTGAAACAGCCCTCCAAGAACGCGTCCTGAAAAATGTAGCCCTGTCCTGTGGGCCATTTAGTGCCAGCTTAAACGGTTGCCTAAGCTTATTGACAGGCCATGATCAGAAGCTAGTTCCGAGCTCTGAATCCTCGCCAGGAGACTTTTCTTTACCCTTCATATCATCTTGTACAATTGGAACCTTCTCTTCTGATTTCGGGTCCAAAGCCCGACCATGGAGTTACCTTACATCCCAGAGACAATTGGCGACCAGGAATTTAACAGCCAAAGCCGACAGCCCCGAGTCACTTCATCATGCGCCGAATGCAGGCGTCGCCGTGTCAAATGTGAGGGCGAGACTATTCCCTGTCGGCAATGTGTCTACTACCTCGTTCCACACCTTTGTCACTATCCCGCAAGGAAAAAGAGGCACAATGTATCTCTCAAGTAACGCGCCGACGGACAAGTATCTGCCATCGCTGAACTAACACGATACGCAGATCTCACACCGAACTTGCCGATAGTTATGCCAAGGCCCAGAAGATCATCGGAACATTGTTCCCTTCTAGTTCACTTGATGAACTTTCGTCAATGACCCGTCAACAATTGATTGTACGGCTGCAGTCTTTCAAACCGCCTCCACCTGCGGTTGAGATGGAGTCACAGGAGCATCTGCAAGTTTTAGAGCCTCCGCTAGAACAGAATTTTACTTGGGACGAAATATCCGAGACTGAAAGTGAGACATCCCGCGTAGCAGACGATGTCAACGGACTAGCCTTCTCGCGACAATCTCTCAATGCCTCATACCTGGGTATATCGTCGGTCCCTACCATTCTGAAAGTCATCGCCCACCTTTCTCCTCATGTGCAAGAACGCATTCCCAAGGGTGCTGAAGCTTGGCGAAGCCCTTCAACTCTGGCTGACAGTCCGGGTGACATGGCCTTTCTTCAAGAAGATGAAATACCGATTATAAATGCATATTTTATTCACGTACATCCTGTCATTCCCATGGTCGACGAAGCCGACTTTCGTCAGAGGTATTTTCAATCAAACACGGAAGAGGGTGAAGATGGCCCATGGCTGGCTCTTATGAATATGGTCCTCGCTATGGGCTCGATGGCGTCGGACTCGATCCACTTCAACGGGCACAACCACTTTTATAAGCGAGCTCTACCTTATCTAAACATCAACTCTTTTGGCTCTGGTCACCTCTACATGGTCCAAGCATTGGCCCTGTATAGTGGCATGATACTTCACTTTCTCAATAAACCCAATATGGCAGTTGCTGTTATGGGAGCAACTCTTCAGATGGCCGTTGCGATGGGCCTGCACAGAGTGAAGGCTGCACAATCCTCTGCAAATCCAGCTTATCATCCTGGAAATGGCTCAACAACAACAACGCGGATACGAACTTGGTGGTCTATCCTCTGTCTGGATACGTGGGCTTCGTCTACTCTGGGACGCCCTAGTGAGAGATATTGGGATCCAACCATAACGCTGACTTCGTCCATGTCGGTTTCGGAAAACCTGGTAAGCCACGTCAAACGCTGTTAAAGCCTACTTGCTCATGTTTGTTGTCGCACCCTAGGATTATGGAACAATATCCCTCGCAGCCAGTGAGAAGTTCTGTAGGATCGCAACACGTGTACAACAACGCCTTGCCCAGTTACCTTTGATCAGCCCAGAGGAAGTTGATGAATTCGATAGTGAGCTCGTCGCCTGGAAAGATTCATTGCATATGTTTCTGGCTCATCGTGAGCAATGCCCACCAAGTCTCAAGACTGCGCGGGCGACTCTTTGGTGGAGATGGGTTACAACTCGGCTCATGCTCTACCGCCCAGGCTTGTTGACCACAGCGCTGAATCAGAAGCAATGGGGACAGGAAACTACTAGTGAAGCAACCCAAGCTCGGAAATGCATCGACATTGCCAAAGAAGGTGTCGACCTTATGGTCATAGACTGGGCCCCAAACCAGTTTCTTTGCTGGAACAGCGCTTGGAATCTCTTCCAGGTGTCATTAGTCCTCGTTCTGGGCCTCATCTCGGACAAACACGAGGCCGAAAAAATGGATTGCTATGGATCTGTATGTCGTGCGATTGAGTTGTTTGCTCAGATGGAACCTCTAGACGCTGGGTGCACTCGTACCCGAAGGCTTCTCCAGGGTCTGGCAAAACAGACTGAGGCAAGCACTACCTCTCCAATCAACTCTGAGGCTTTCGATTTATCTATACTTGACTACCTAGGTACAGATCCTTTCTGGGAGAACATAGAAGCCGAGTTGAATTGGACCTTCTAAAATTCGCTGAGAGACCAGGGTTGGAGAAGTACGAACACAGTGTTGGAAGTGATGATCGAATACTGCTAAAAGGCTTGGGGATCGGTCATTATATAGACGATAGTCTACCATCAAAGCCCCTGTGCTGGACACCAAAAGATGTCAATATCCAACAAACGATTTTCACCGTTTCCCTGTTAGTACCGCCTGGATATCTGGTATGAGAGTATGAGACCACGTATTCGCTCTGTTAGTCGTGATGGTTGGTGGTGCCGTTATCCTTGGCGGAGTTAGCAATGTTGGTCCACGCAAATCAGCTAGCCTCTTGACCATCGAACCGGTATGAGAAATGACGTTTGTTAGGTTAACCTTTCCATCGAAACTCTTTGTCAGACCGAGATCCCCTTGCCTTTGTTGTTAGGAATGGCTTCAGGCAAACGCTCGTCCATGGAACCCTTGCGAGCTGATACGAAGGACGGAAATTACTGCATGGACCTCTGTAAAAGCTTTTTTTTAACGATAGCGGAGTGAATATTTAATGGATGTGACTGTCCGGGGTGTACCAACAGACAGAGCGTCTTTAAAAGATACTATCTTTATCCTTACATACTTCAAAGACCTTTTCTTCAACCACTTAGTCTTTCAAATCAGTAGGTACACTTCAAGAGAAAGCTTAATTGAAAATATATAAATTTACAATCACTAGAGATTTTCTTACTATACTGTAGAGGACTGGGCCTACATAAGAACAAGGTGTTTAGCTGGTGGGGGCCGAGCTTACATCCGTGTTGGTTCCAGGGTCTTTTTAAATGCATCCTCTATTGAAAAACTCCACAAAACATCAACTGCCACAGCTCGTGTAAACGTTCTAGACTCACGGGACTCTAGCATATGTGAGCCGGTTTGAGAGACTTGTGATGTTAAATATCGTATTAGCCGAAACTAACATTCTTGACTTGACGGTACCTATAATACAACCCTTCTTTCTCTTTAGCCAGCATCTTTACCAGCATCCTCTCATCACATTCTACTCAACATGCAATTCTCTCGGCTAATAGCACTGACTTCCCTTGTATCCTCGGTTTACGCAATTACTGGTAAGAGACTCATCATGGCAGTCGGAGGACAAGCTAATAGGTATCTACCTTGATAGTTACTTACAGCAAGCGTTACAATGACCCATCGCTCCCGATAGCCAGCCTCTCTTGCTCGAATGCAAAAAGCGATCTAGAGTATTATAAGTCAGCCACTATCTAGAGCCTTCCTCTCCCAATCATAGCAACAGTAGCTATCAATAACGCCCGTTCAGATACATGTATAACCTGCTGGGAGCTCTACTATCCCACTTTAAGGAAGTCAATTAAGGTTTTAGCTATAGATAGTACAGATAGTAGTATTATTCTCTCCCTTAAGACTATAAACACTTTAACTAATAGGAGGGCTAAAGAGCTTAAAAGCATTAAGGTGGAAGCGGTGGAAATACCTATAGTTAGTTGCGATGCAAGGGACCAGAGTTGGCACGAGATAAAGAGAGACAACACCATATAGAACCATAGTACAGGCCAGCGCGTGGTACAGCTCAGTCTCAACTACCTGTGCGTTGACTATGGACGCATCGAGAGCCTCCAAGTTGACTTCTCATTATTGGGAAACCGAAATATGTCCCCGATGAGATTACTGAGTTCTAACTTTATCTCAACCTCTACATTTAATAACAGCATGTTGGACGGGAACCTGACTCGCCTGACCCGCCCGACTAAAGTGGCATTTGGCGTTCTGGACCCTGTGCCAAGTCTATGAACCCACCCGACATGGGGTACTGATCAAATCAGTGCTCTTTCCTACAGTTCAAGGGTCAACCAACAAGACAAACTCTTTACCCGGTTATAGGCAAATATAACTAGATATGTTTCCATTTAGCATAAATTTCTGACCCTGAGGCACGTCCGGTTCTCTTAAAGAGACACTAACCGCACCTTCACTTCTGATTGTCCAGTGAACCTACCTACGGTCTGTCTCTCGACTACTCCACTCAACAATCTTTATCAGCATCAACACCTGCGTCACAAGTCAAGATGCATCCAGCTCTCCCACTTTCTACTTTCAGCTTCGCCTTCTTCAACGCTATTCACGCCTTTGAGTTCACTGGCCCCGATTCGTCCAAGAAGCTTGACCTTACCCAGCCCATCAACATCACGTGGGATACCAGCAAAGGATCGCAAAGCGAGCCAGACGCGCGAAAGTTTGACCTCTGGTTCCGTGCGCTTGGCAACGTGGACGGCAGTACGTTTGGCTGGGAACTTGTCGGCGACCTACCGTTCTCGTCAGGCTCGTATGAATGGGACCCCGCGGATATCGTTAAGGGCATCAAAGACCAGGACAACTCCCTTTCGCCAGATGCAGTGCATACCTTTGAGGCTAGGATCCTAGACAAGAGCGGAAACAAACTATCAATGGTCAAGAGCGACAAGTACGCCGCCGAGGGCTTTGACTTTATCAAGGAAAGCGGTAGCAAGAGGCTGCAGGGGAGCTTTTACATCGTGACTCTAGCTCTCACTATCACCGGTTTAGCTCTCCTCTGAAAGAAGCTTACTGGAGTGGGAAAAGAGTAGTAATGTAAAAGGATTTAGACTATAATTCCAACGAACGCTGCGCCCCGACGTCAGAGAATGCTAATGTCCGTGTGTGCCCCCGCCGTAAATGTCGGCAGAGCTAGTCAAAGGCTTCTGAAGAGGATCTTAAATCTTGAGTCTCCCCGTCAAGCAGAGGGAGCTGCCGGCCTAGTATAACATAGACTGCCCAGTGACTGCATTAATATAGTCTCAAGGGAAATTGCAGTAGTACTTCCCAACTCGAGACGTGAGGTTACATTCAGAGAGCGCGCAGTCGTATCCAGTCCAATTGTATTAATGTTATAGGCCAACCGGAAGTAGATGAGGCAGTAGCTTGTGCGACGAATTGAGTATTTCTGAATCCTGCGACTATAGGTACTCTAAAAGAGCAGCTATCCGCGGGGCAATATAACGTAAGGCTGAATGGCATAATCGACGGGAAAATCGGAGTCAGAGTGCGAGCCACTTTACTTCTGCGTCATGGAACATGCCTGCGAAATGGCTTCGAACGCACTAAGGCGCTACCTGATTTCAGACAGACCAACTAAGAGTTCTGCCATTTCGATATTGCCATAAAATCAACCAGCTCATCATGATACAGCTCAGGAAAAATATCCTCTGCATATAGTTTCCAATCCTTATCAGCAGGACGCTGGAAGAACTTGACATATTCCCAGTACTCTGGAAACCATCCGCTATCTTCCCAGTCAACTAGTCCCTGGATCTTCCCGTCTTGGACCATTATGTTTCTAGGCGTAAGATCGCAATGAGACAGGACAACCCGATGGTTAGTTTGTAGTCGCCGAGAAAATGCTTCCCGCACAAGAGGGGGGGTATGTTCGTAGAGACCCGATAATAAAAAGTCGTTGAAGGCTCCCTCATCGCGACACGCTGGGGAATGGTATGTAGAGTATAACCTCGTATCCCGGATTTCTGTACCATCACAGGCTCCAATGAGATGGGCAGGAGGAGTCACGGACCTCAACTTCTGAATCACTTCCCGAAGCTGTTGAGCAATATCCTTCTTCTGTTGAACCGACATCTCAGGCCACAATTTATCGAGAGGTTGTCCTTTGATGTAGTCCATGCGTATACAGCCTTGACCCTCAGGAGTTGAATACGCCTCGTGGACACGTGGAGCTGGTATTCCAGCTTGAGCAGCGACCTTCAGCGCCTCTGCCTCTCCTAGTGCTATACGTTTTCCAGATTTGACGACAGTTTGATCGGCATGTAGGACAACTTTACGATTGAACATCTTGTGTAGAACCACAGCGCCTAATCAACCAGTTAAGTAAAAGTGTCTACCGAGGAACACTACGCGAACTGACCTGGTTCAAGCTCGTCCTCGGACTCAGATTCATCAGAGGACCTCGCTTGCCCCTTTGCTTTTCTCATTTTTCTTAGTTTAGCGTTGTAAAGGGATTCGCCCGGTTGCTTTTCACGTGAGCGCGACACGGCATAGGTCGCTGAAGTCGAGACTTGTGTACTCTCCATCGCCCAAGCAATTGTTGCGTGGCAAGGATATCACAGATGATAAGAACTGCAGGGAGATTTGGCCAGGGTATTTAAACACGGTGTTATCGGGGCCCCCGTTAATTCATATGTGTGCTGGCCAGAACGATATCAGATTAGAGTTGCAAAACCTCAACCCCCGTTAATACCATATTATGCTTATATCCAGAAAGCACAAGAATTCAGCTGTCAGTTAATTAGGTGACTAAGAACACCAGATAAAAATTAATACCGCGACTTATAGACTTATTACACTCTGTTACATTTTGTAGTTAATACGCCTAGCGTACGCCCCCTTGATGGCAGAGTGGCTATTGCTGCAGTTTACAACTACGCAGTGTACACAGTCGGGCGTTTGTTACACACATACACTTGATAAATTTGAGTGTAGATAGCGCTATAGGCCCTGAAAGGTTTCATATTAGAGCGTAATCCAGCTGTAACGCGGCTATCGCTGATGAAAAATCCGTTGTCTGGCTTACCCTTTTGTAGAATTCTCCCCACTTACTTGTTGAGCATTTATAAGTAAATCCATAGAACCTATTCCAGTCCTAGTCACATTAGACCTCTGCTGTACTACTAGAGGGTAGGCCTCAATGGGAGGTTTAGTTAACACAGCGCCTGATAACCTTAAAACTGAAATGAGAGTTAGATCAATTAGCCTTCTTATATCCCCGGAGAAAAGAATAAAATAACCTGCAAAGGCGCTACAGTCCAATGAAAGGTTAAAACTTGTTCGTTTCTTAAGAGACCTCTTAATTCATATTACATAGTCTACAAGGCAACTGATAGTCCCCTCTGACTCTATGTAACATTACCCTTTATCTTATACCTAGCGAAATCCTCGATAGTTACTTTTCGTAGCCTAACATTAAGTTAAATCCAAACGGACTCTGAGGATTACAGCATGTAACCTTGTTGGCATGGGTTGGCGCAGTGCTTCATAGACCTTCAAGAGCTCTTTAAAAGATTACCTCGGAAAGTTCGCCTCGAATAAGAGGAGGCGAGGGAGTCTCCATCCTCGAAAATACTAACAGCACCTTGGCTTTAGTCAGGCATCGTGGGTAGGCTGAGTTACCTGCCAGAGCAATCTTGCCCTTCACTGAGTAACCGTATTCCTTGTGGTCGTAAAGGAGCCACATTCTGTCGCCTTTAGCCTTAAAGAAAGGAAAGAACATTTTAATATCTGGGTCGATGGTCTTGAAAGTGGTTACCAGCTGCTTAGGTGTAGCGGGAAATTCCAATCTATCTTCACGGAAATCGTTGGAAGAGGCTGGGTAGGAGCAGTAACAATAGACCATGGTCCAAAAGGTCTCATTTCCCACCGTTGCCATACCTGACAGCTGGTAGAATCTATGTAGTCGTAATACGTACTCGGTTGAGGCCGAGAGTTTCTTGTATAGAGCAAAAGACAAGGCTTTTACTCTTCAGCAACGGCACATCATATTTCTTTACATCTTGTTATCGCTCGACGTAATGTCACCAGTTGTGTGCTGCATATTCGTAACGAGGATATATATTTAAACGCTTCTGAATTTTGTAGTGATCTTTACATAATTCATCCCTGCAGCCCTTAAGGGAAAGATTGGCGATGTAAGTGGTTGTCATCTCGACCAAACTGTATCATCTTAAAAAAGAGAGGCAATTGTAAGTAGTCATCATATCTGTGTGGGTGACAGGGAAAGGTTCCCTCTCCATTTTCTCCAAAACTTCCCTATAGTAAATCCACGAAAGCGTTTCTTTGGCCAATTGCTCTCGGCCTGTAGCTCGTTTTTGTGGTCGATCCTATATCTTTGCGTACACGCTGTCACAATCATTTTCACTGGGAGTCCGCTTTCCACTAAGGCTGTGCGATGATTCTCTGATTGGTTAGTATGGGGCTCAGTATGAGGTGTTGAAACATTGCAATGAAGCTGTCATAAACAATCGTCCAGACAGAGTAATTGTTAACTTGTTATGCTGGACAGTAAAAAGCCCATTTTACCTCTGCAGGGTAGTAAGTAATCCAGTGCTACTAAAATTACTATAAGGGTACTAAAATAGGCTAGCGGGATAGTAACTGCGCTGCGCAATGTAATGCACTCTATGCCTCAGCTTGAAAGACGGCGGCATATTACCACAATTTCTCCATGCTTCGTCTCAACCAGCCCATCTTAGCCAATCTAGTCTTCTCAACTTCCTCAATACCTCCTTCTTCCCAGTGCCTGCATTCCGCATCGATCTCAGCCTTACCGGAAACCAAGTCCGCTTCCTCCGGCTTGACCAAGCCCTTACCTTGTCTCAAATACTTGATCTTGCCAATTAAATACATGACGAAGATGAATGCGACGGCAAAATAACAGGTGACCAAACCTCGAACATTGAAAGGGCGGAATACATCCCAGCCTACAAAGAAGATCGCTGTACATCCAATAGCCAGCGCCATGTAGGGAGTATATGGTGTAAAAGGCGCAACGTAATAGAGTTTGTCGTCGGTGAGACCCTGAGCTTTGCGGGCGCGGTAGAATCCGATGTACGTGACTAGCATGAAGGTGTACGTGGCGATGAAAGCGGCAGTGGTCAGGTCGACGAACCAGAAGAAAACCTCGATGGCGGAGTTGGATGCTACAAGGAAGGTGATGTTGGAGATCAGAAAGACGATGGCGACCCAAGAAACAGGGACACCACTCTTGGTGCACATCAGTAGAAATCTCGGAGCTTGATGATCTAAATGCTCTATCAGTAGCTGTAGCAGTGTTGATATGAGGAAGGGACCTACCTCTAGCGAGGCCGTCTAGGGTTCGAGTGCAGGCAAAAATATAAGCATTGCCGCAAGAAAGCGCTGACAGAAGGATAAGGGCGTTGATGAAATGAGGCAGGAACGAGATTCCTAGATTCTGAATGCCGATCACCCATGGACTAGCAGCAGCACCCGACTCGCCATTGGCAATAGCGCTAAGAAGCGTCGTATCGTCGGATGAGCAGATAATTCCTACGCACAGGACTCCAATGACGTAAAATCCAACAAGGCGGTAGAAGGTCAAATGTGCGACTCGAGGGATAGTTCGACGAGGGTTTTGGATTTCACCGGCTGCAAGGGAGATCATGTCAGGTCCCGCAATGCAGAATCCTGCGTAGGTAACAACAGACCACCAGCCAAGGGTCTTGCCAGCGGAGCCTTTAGCGTAGTACTCGTGCATGGCTCCGGAACTCCAGTTGCTGAACCCATAGGCCTCACCCTTAGGATTACCACCTGACATGGTTACAACAGTGATAACAACGAGCATGACCAGCAAGAACACTTTGGTTATGGACATTATAAACTCGGCTTCGCCAAACCATCTGCCATGTTGTCAATAAAGGCGTAGGACTTGGTGCTGTAATACTCACTTGACGGCAACAACGTTGAGAAACATACAAATGCCCATTGACAGGGCGATCCACGCCGCAGCATTTGTTGTGCTATCCCAGAATTCTATCACGGCTGCAACGGCGCTGTACTCGACGCAAATAAGCATAGATGTGGCAAAGAAATAAGTCCAACCCATGCTAAATCCAACAGCAGGATCGACGAAACGAGAGGCGAGTTCGAAAATGGAGCCGCGAACTGGGAGATATGACAACATCTCGGCTACGCACAAGTACGTGGGCCAGATGAAAAATATTCCCCAGAATGTGAATCCCAAGACACACGAGAGTGGTCCGGCTTGACTGAGGTAGCCGCCAATACCGACCTGAGCGTTGTCAGTTTTGGTCATTCACAAAGTTAGACGAGTAGCCTACCCATAGCGCAGTTCCGATTGAGCCACCAATGGCCATAAGCTGTACGTGACGAGGCTTGAGACCGCGCTGGGTCTGTCCGTACTGTTGAGTTAGCTCATTGAGCTCAAGTACGGTGCCATGTTGCTGGCTTTCCACGGGTTGGATTTCGAGGCTTTTATCTTCAACATCCATTGTAAAGGTCTTGATGGTAGCTTGTGTCGGGATTGAGCTATAATGGGAGTGATGGCAATGCGGATAGCAATACTTATATGTACGTTTCGGCTGCCTCCCCAGACAAGGGCTCCCAGATTCCGTATATAACAATAAGGATAATCTAATCCAAGTTTATTATGGTAGATAGGACCCCAGGATTCCGTATGTAACCATAGAGATAATCTAGTCCAAGTTTACTATAGTACGCAGACCACCTGGAATCAAAAAGAATTCGAACTATCAGTCAGACTGACAAAATAAATCAGGCTAGAAAGCTTTAATTCTAGTCGAGTCTTTCTCAATTCTTTTGTTACTTAGGACTAATGACCTTAGTTTTCTTACTTGCCCTGGATAAGCCTATCTTGCTGGCGCCGATGTGAGCTATGCCGCCTCTAGTGTAGTTATCCGGCTGATAAGATGTTTCTGCTTTCTGGGTCTGGGGTCTAGACTTGGCTGCAAAATCCTGTAAATCTGTACTAAAACTAGGTTTGGAAATGCACTATCGTCTTGAGCATTAACTTGCGCAAGGCGATAGTTGTAAAGACTAGCCAATCTACTGGTCGATGTATATCAGAAACATGACGTCATGGGCTCCTCAAGATAAGTGATTAAAAGTGGGTAGGCTGGAACTTGTCCTAAAACGGAAGGATAGAACGACGGGTGCATTTCCCCGTGTTTTAGTGTCTGGCATTTGACTTCCAATGCTTGCCTGTTATCAGAATTGCTGTTTTGGTTCCTAGCACGTCGCTGTGCTAATCTGTTACCTATCAGTGCCGCGGGGAACTAAAGATGTAGTTAGCGGCCCTATATATTGCGATACCGGACGATGTGACACAAGTCTACCAGAGACGTAAGGAATACTATCAAGTGCTAGAATACTAAACCTTGTTACTATATTTGCTTTAAGTACTTCTTGTCTTAACTTTGAAAGGCTAGGTTGAGAGAGTATTAAGTCTAGAATCTAAATAAATGTTAAAAAGAATGTATTTTATAATAACTAAGTAGTACCTTTAACCATCTTGCTTAAGACTACCATAATTACTTCTTCTGTATAGTCCTTGTCTTATCTCTAGGAACCCGACCTTTGTCAAATGATAGTTCCGATAGTAGTTACCGCCGCTACTCATGCTACTAAGCAGTTGCCTGAAGTGCTTTGCCGGACTCCTTCTCAAACTGTTCGTTGCATAGCTCGAAAATACGGTTGTGGAAGTCTAGGAATTAAACAATTAGTTTCAAATGGCTCTTTCGTTTGCCGCGCTGCTGAATGACTTACAGACAACACCATTCTCCTTCTCGGGATTAAGAAGTCCGCTGTTGTAGATGCCGACGTTGTGATTAGCCTGTGACTTTTCACAGAGCTCAATGTCCTCCAGGGCAACATTGCGAGTGAATCTGTACCACTCTTCAAAGATAGGTGATCCCTCAGGCTGGTCGTGATAGTAATCAAACTCCATTCTCGCCCTGCCAGGTTCCTCGGTCGGGCTGGTACGCCAGCAGGTCAAACCACCAGCGTACAAGCTGAGTGTACAGTTGGGGAACAAGTAGAGAAACAACCCTGTCTCGCCACCCGATGTGGCATCTGCGATGTGCTGGGAATAGTTGTGGTACTCTGTAACCTTGTAGACTGAGGGTTTGAACTCGACGGCGAACTCGGGGTGTGCGTATGCGCAGTGGAGACATTCTTGGTAAGCGTCTACGGTGGCCTTCCAGTTGTTGTTGCTATAATACTTGAGAGGTCGCCGCAAGCCCATCTTGGTGAAGTCGACGCCATCAAGCAGGGGCTCTAGGCCTGGGAAGTACTCGCTGAAAGATACGGTCTCGTCGGATAAAGTGAAGAATAGCATTCCCGTCTTAGTCAAATAGCTGCGCAGCTCGGCGCCCTAGGACCACGATTCGTGTCAGATTCAAATTATGAACCCTAGGGGAGAATACAAATAAATGCCTTGCTAGTGGACGGACAAATCATACTTACATCGCTGTCGCGAAAGACCTTGAGGGAATGCCAGTCATCTTCAGCACGGTGCACCGTAAAGTCCACCTGGCATAGTTCATTTTTGTAATCAACGCCCTTCTCAGGATACTTGGTGACAGTTCCAAGTAGAATCCACGACTAAAAGAAATGTCAGCAGGTATAGGGTAAGTCATCCAGATAGACTACCTTGAAAAAGATCGCTCGTTTCTCTAAGGCGCCGATGCCTTTGCTTGTGTACCAGGAGGAAGGAAGAGTAACAAAAAGGTCGTTGGCGGACATTGCGAATAGATTTGGTCAAACTGAAAGCCCGAACGAATAGACTCAATGGAAAAGTGCGAGGCAATGCTCTTGGGATGAAGATTGGCGACACTGGGTAAGAAGCAACTATAGCTTTGAATCAAATACATCATAGACTCCATCATTTGCATCGCGAGATTATCGTGAGATGTGTATGGCTTGACGAATTATGCTATCATTGCACATGTTTTCCCAATCTGGCAACCATAAACGTTAGGGTGCGGAGTATCGTCAACCCTCACATCTGTTATCTGCATTAACGGGGGACCCTTGTTTTAGCGCCAATGGTCTAACGAATAGCGGCCTCCGCTGACAGTCGCCCAAAGTTTAGTTTGCTAACGCTATTGGGAAGTTTTGTACGTTAGTGTGTAGCCTTGGGATTAGGGACGTTTGAAACGTTGTCGGTATAAAATCTGCATCCACATCGGGCAATTAAATACTGCTGACATTATGAACTTTGACTGATCTGGAAGATCTTCGTATCTTGCGTAGCAGAGCAGCACGCAAGATAAGCAACATGGTCATGGTGTCTGAATTCGCATTCCTTATTTGGTAAGACGGAGAGGAAGTATGGCAAGTGCATCAGGTCGACTTGAACGCATATGTGATGTCTTGATTGATGATTATCTGCCATTTTATTAAGCTAAGCTACTAGCTACCCCTCTAGACTCTGACCTGTGCCATTCGCTTGGACATCCTTCGGTACTCTCAAAGTTTGCAAGGAACAGCCATCGCCCAAAGGAAATCAGCGACATGACCTCTCTAACTCTATTCGGGGCCCTACTTGCCCTGGCAGTCTCAAGCCTGTTGAATATCTGGTTGTTGGCCAACAAGAAATCTCACGCAGCCGGTATATTAGAGGACAAGACCGCAAACCCCATATCTCTTCCCAAGGGATGGTGGTCAAACGCTGAACGATTCCAAGCCGAAAGACGAGCCATCTTTAGCCAGGTAAGCACTGTATTCCATTCCATCCAATGCCTATATACTCAAACCTCCCATTAGACCTGGACATGTGTCGGCCATCGTGGCCGTTTCAAGAACCCTGGTGACTACATTGTTTACGAGGTAGCCGGCTTTCGCTTCTTTATGATCTTAGGTAAGGACAAGGTTGTAAGATCTTTTCACAATGTCTGCCGCCACCGTGCTTTCCCAGTGGCGAGAAAAGACGCTGGATCATCCACTGTCCTGGGTTGCCGGTATCACGGATGGAGTTACGATTACACTGGTCGTCTTATCAAAGCGCCCTACTTTGATAACAACCCGAGCTTTGATAGAAGCCAGAACGGTCTCTTTGCGATCAATACAAAGGAGGATAAGAACGGATTTCTATACATCAACCCCGGAACAGATCCCAAGATTGCCGAGAGCACACCCCCGCAGGGGGTTGCCACTAGAACATTAATCAAGATCACACCGGATCTTAGCCAGGTCCATAGCTTTGAGCATGACGGCGTCTTCAATTGGAAGCTGATAGGCAAGTTCGAGAGCATATGACGTTACGGCATTAGCTAACGAATTAAGTAGTCAACGAGTTCGGACCTTCGGGGTCAACCCCGGCAACGGGAATGGCCAAATTATTCCCTACATTCTTCGCTACTACAACCGCTCGACTTGATATCTATCCCCTGACGGTAGTGCACACAGCTTCAGGTTCCAACTATTGGTACCAGATTACATACAATCCCATCTCTGCCACCAAAACATCCGTTCGTTGTGATGTGTACTCTGCAAAGAGTTCCGGGAGCCCTCAACTTGACCAGACCACCAGGGAGAACCTGGAGCAAGAGGTGAAGCAGAGAATCCAGGCTTTGGAGGCCGAGCACAAGAAAGTGACAGCTTTTAGGTACGACGCAGTTTCGACTAGCCGTAAGTATACCCGTGCGCCGACTTTAATGAGTATTAAGAGCTAACTTGTCTCACAGAATATCAAGAAAAGATCGCTTCTGTGGTAGAGAGTCACATTAAGCAAGAAAGACTCCGAGGATGTGAAATTCGACCCGCCGAGGTGAAAGCTCAACCGACTGATAAGGTCACTGCCAAGGCAGAATCACGTAAGTACTCAACTGGTTGATCCGATCAAGTATTTGAGTACCTCTTGTTCGAACTGGAGAATTCTGACAAGGTGTGACAGTTTGCGCAGCCGTTGAGTGTGGGGAGAAGAAGTTGGACTGGTGATGAGGTGCAAATGGTCGTAGTCCCAAGAAACTACAAGAACGTTGAAGTTTAGAGCTCAATGGAGGGGTTTTGTCTCTATTGCGACATTTTACCTGGAAGAATCCATAACTGCATATTGATGACGCTGGGTTGGCGTCAAGGTTGGCCTCTTGGAGTGAAGTGATTCGCCACACGGAAACATTCAAGAAATAGCCAGGTCCATTGCACAAATGCATTTAATTGCATTCGAAGTCTCTTGTTGCTACTGAGTCATGGGTGATTAGTTTTCGATGTTATTAATTGATCTGTTGATTCGTGTCAAGGTGATAAATTCTCGTCTGTCAGCACCTCAGTTTTGTTCGCAATGGATGAGGCCACACATTTATGTAGCTTACACCTTCAATCACTCCAACAGTATTTGAAAACATGTACAAACATAATCACACACGAGAATACCGATGACCTAGCGGGTTAGACAGAGTACCATCAGATTAGCGTATGTGGAGCGGCATTCTAGTGTAACCTAGCTGGCCGATTAGATACCGAGTCATTCCCATCATATCAGCAGGAAGAGAGGGGTCACTAGCTTTGCCCGTATCAGCATCTCCGCATTACGATTCAATCTCGGCATCTTCTTTTGATCTTCCAACTTGACAGCATGTCTCCTCCACCGCAGAAACAAACAAAGGCATCTCATCGTAAATCGCGACAGGGATGCCGCCAATGCAAAGCTCTGAGGGTATGTATTTATCCACCACGTCACGACCCCTCCCTCATTTCAAAGCGAGATCCTCAAAAAGTCCAAGAGACTCACCAATTGGTAAATAGACTAAATGCGACGAGAAGAAACCTTCATGCACCCGCTGCGAGAGTCGTGGGGTTGCTTGCTCTGGTTACAACACGCATATTCGGTGGTCATATAAGCACGAGGTGCAACGGCAGCAAAGCGACACCTCACAAGAGACAGCGGCCATATCTGCACCGACCACTGATAACAACTTCCAGAATCTGATCCCCGAGGCTGGCTTTACCGTGCCCAGTTCTCAGGCTGCAGTATCATCATCCGACGAGGCCCCCATTACACTCTTGTCCCATGATCACTCACTAGGCCCTCTATTTGGACTATGGAGTCAATCTTACCACCTTGACGCCCATTGCTTAGAAGACAGCTCTGCTTTGTTTGGTCTAGAGGATACAACCCTCAATGGGTTTCTGCTCCCGAGTGAAGTGCCTAACTGGATAAGTGTTCCCCTGCAAGGTCGTGTTGAAGAGACACCCCAGGACTCTAACCCGATCCCCATCGGGGATGATGCATCCGATATGCTGAGAGACGGACCAATTAATAGTGGTTCAGCGGAAGGCATGAGTCAGGTCCAGATTATCAGTGTCCCCGAGTCAAGCCGGCTACGCGAGATACACCATGTCTCGTCGTCCCTGTCAACATACTTTTTCCAGGACGTTCTCCCGCGGTACTGCACTTGGGACAGCAACTCCAGCATCATCCGAATTATTATCCAGGCCATGTGGCAGTCGTCTGGAGCCTTGCATCATACTATGCAAAGCATGGCTGCGTCATGTCTCTCTAATGAGATTCCCTACTTTTCCAAGATTGCAGCACAGGAACGCACGCTTGCCCTTGAATGCGTACAGGAAACACCTATGCGGGAAGACCGTCTCTTGACGGCCTTTCTGTTAGGTCACACGTCGTGCTGGGTTAACCCGACAGATCTCGTGCCGAATCAGTTCAATGAAATATGGGCGACCCTACAGTCATACACCTCTTCAGCAGGGACTACATCCGTCATCTCGTTTGTTCAAGAGGCTTTGGAATATTGGACCATGGTGTTATCTTTTATTACAGATACTGAACAGCTGGGGAACTCGGCCGCAGGACCTCCTCGCACATCTGGGCCACTGCCGCTCAACTCCATCATCACGCCGAATCCTTTCAGTGGTGTTACTCGTGGAGCTGTGAGCATCTTCACCGACACGAGTAGACTCATTTACAAGCTACGGAAGCGCTTACCACAGTTGCGATTCATTCGCGACGCCGACGTCAATTTTCTCCGCGACACACTAAACGAGGCTCACCGATTGGAAGATAGGATCTTGGAATACAGTCCTCTTGACGCCTCTACCATCGTCGTACTGGGAGATCCTCACACCACACCTGAGCACTTCAAGATACTTGATGAAGTGTTTTGGTACACTTCTCTGCTCCAGCTGTACCGCGTTTTCCCAGACTTGCTCATCCAACGCTATCAGCCATGGAACCCCCAGAAGATCCTTCAACCAGAGGCGCCCTCCCATGTACCCAGCCGTGATGAAACGGACGAGTGGCTTATGAAACTGGCTCTGCACATCTTGGGCATGCTTCAAGGCATTCCTCTTGATTCAAGGACGAGAAGCATCCAAGCTCCTATAATTGTAGCACTCTCGAGCGAACTGCGCCACAAGTCACCGGATGCATCGGAATTGGACAGTGCATCAGAAGCCGGCGATCTCAGAGCAATGTCACCTTCGATCGTTAGTCACTCGATTGAAATAGCCCGGGCGCGCAGATTCGTTATGTCTCGTTTGTCGATATACTGGCATGTACTTCCTCTCCAAAAGGTCAAGAAATACCAGGTACTCGTCGAACACATATGGGAAGCGCTTGATGCTGGAGTCCCGGATGTATACTGGGCTGATATGCTTCGCAATAAACAGCTGAGAACAGTTATGGGGTAAAAAGGTTGTAAATCATAAAATAGAGCAGAATGTAAAAGATATTCAAGAACCAGGACAGGGCACAGACACAACCATCGCTGCGCTTCGCAGCTGCGCCAAGTAATCGTTGTCTGTTATGCACTCACTCAATTTATTGTAGATAATTCTCCGATAAAGCCTCAGAGAAAAGGTGGTGGTCGGGTTGCCTGGAAAGTGTTCCTCTACTAACCGGCTGCTAATATCTACAGGGAAGGAGTTTTATCATCTGAATGGAGTAATTGTCAACTTGTTATGCTGCGCAGTATGGAGTCAGTTTTGCCTCTGCAGGGTAGTGAGCCGCCCCGTGCCACTGAAATTACTGCAAGGGTGCTAAAATGGGCTAGCGGGATGGTGACTGCGCCGCACAGTGTAATGCACTCTATGCCTCAGCTTGAATTTCTTAATTTTTATTCCTGCGGTTTGCCTCCCATCTCGTAAGCGAAAAACCATTTCTTCTACCTTTTGGAAGCAAACCTCTCCCGTTGTTGTGTTGGTTAAAGTAAAAATGAAAATCGTGGGTCGATAGACATAAATTAACATTCAGATTCCCGAACACTCCGGACGGGGCCTGTAGATCACCAACAGAGGAACTCGACCAGGATTTTCAACCTCGATGCGGAAAGTCGATTGATACATGACTCCACGTCTACCCACTAGGACCAATTGGTAGTGTAAATCCGCTAGAGACGGGCTGCCAAGAAGATCCAAGGATTATTTCCGGCAGGTGATTCGCAGCTACTCCTGACTCCCAGCGCCTTTGATTCGCCGTCGAGGCGGCTCTGCAAGGCGCGTTCCAAGGGGCGAAGGGGTTTCTATGGCAGTGGGGAAGCTGTTCATGACCGTTAAGATAATGGACGAGCTAAAACATGTTAGCTTGAGTGGCGTCGGCGCTTTTCCCAAGCAAAGACTGGTTAGTGCTGGCGGCGAGCGTTAGTGGTCAGATTTTATTTCGGGGTGGCGCTGCGTTCGGAATATTTACCGTCCAAGGATGTCGCCATGGTCATGAATGTCTGCAGCAAAATTGTTGCCTTGCAGATGTCAGGAAAGCGGGGACCACCCGATGGAGAACGCTCAGATCGCGAGTGTGGATGGTTTGCTTTGACTTTTTAAAGCCCCAAAACTTGACTCGTGATATTTCCATCTTTGACAAATAGAGCCTCCGCTCTTATTCGCCTAAACTGGATCCGTAAGACACTGGGCTCTTTCTGTGGCACGTGTGGCTTATCATCCGTAGATCTTGACTTTTAGCTGCACGTTAGTCAGCTCGGGTTCTCGTCCGCCAAGACAGGCTGGTGCCATCAGGTGCAGGGGTATGAAGGCCTTTTACTTCTTTCATATGTAATCTCCGACGATTGTGCTATCTTTACCTCGGATGCGGATATACTCCCTTAGACCCTTACTACAGATCCCTCTGGGGGATCTGCCAAGAAAGGAAATGCACGTTGGAGAGAGCATTGAATTCTCTCAGATAACAGCTGCAGTCTATGCTTGCTAGTGCTGCGGTGAGACTGGAAGGGTTTAGAGCCGGTGTATTAGACTAGATATAGATTAAAAGGGGAACAGGGCATACAGCATCAAATCCCATGCATAAATACGATAATTGTCCCCCTCCTGCCACACCACTTCTACTCATTCCGCCCAGCCAAGCCCAACTGCCCAGTATGAAGTCAATTCTCTCCTTGGCGCTTCTGCCTTTAGCACTCTTTACCGGTAGCTCCAGCGCTCACCTCCATGCTCGCAACAATTGTCGCTGCCTACCCAGCGATGACTGCTGGCCGACCGATAAAGTGTGGACCAAGTTCAACAGCACCGTCAATGGCGCTCTTATCGCAACGGTGCCTCTTGGATCGCCTTGCCACGAGCCTAACTACGACGAGGAGGCTTGCGCCGCTGTGAAGGCTGACTGGAAGTGGCCCATGACACAGTACGCGAAAACACTTCTAGCCAAAAGAAATTTCGAGACTAACGATTGATAGCATCGAGACTTCATCCTCGGTTATGCAGAACTGGTTCGCCAACCAGTCTTGTGATCCGTTTGTGACAAAGTCAAAGCCTTGTACTCTTGGCAACTATGTCAGCTACGCCGTCAAGGTGTCAAATGCCCGCGATGTTGCTACCGCTATCAAGTTCGCCAAAACATACAACATCCGACTAGTCGTCCGAAACACAGCCCATGAGTATGTTCTTCCAAGCCCTGGTTGATTATCCTTACTAACCTTCTGCTTTAGCTACTTTGGCCGTTCTACTGGTGCTGGCAGTCTCGCCATCTGGACCCATCATATGAAGAAGCAGGAAGTTGTTCAATGGTCTGATAAGCTGTATACTGGCCCTGCTCTTAAGCTTGGTGCTGGTGTTCAAGGTTATGATTCCGTTGAATTTGCCGCTGCCAATGGCCTTACTAGCGTGCCAGGCGAGTGCCCTACTGTTGGCCTTGCTGGTTTCACTCTTGGTGGTGGCCACTCTCCTCTGAGTACCAGCTACGGCATGGGCGCTGATAATGCCCTTGAGTACGAGGTTGTTACTGCCGATGGCAATGTTATTACCGCCACTGCTACTAACTCACACAAAGACCTTTATTGGGCTATGAGCGGTGGTGGTGGTGCCAGCTTTGGTGTCGTAACATCTATGACTGTTCGCGCCCATAAGACCACTACCATTGGTGGCGCCAAGCTTACGCTTATCGCTGGTGCAGACAAGGATGCATACTACGCTGCTGTCAACAGATTCCACGAGCTTCTGCCCGGTATGATCGGCAACGATTCCACCGTTACCTATATTCTCACCGGAGCTTACTTCGCTATTACACCCGTTACTATTGCGAACTCAACTGGCGACTTCGTCCGTGATACCATCCTCGCTCCCTTTACCGACTACCTTACCAAGGCTGGCCTTACATTCACTGCCTCCTACTCTACCCTGAGCTTCCGCGACCACTATGCGCTCTACAATGGCCCTCTGCCCGGTGGTTCACTCCAAGCCGCTCAATTCCAGTGGGGTGGCCGTCTCATCCCCAACTCAGTCGTTGCCGGCGCCGATTTCAACAAGCTCACCCGAAAGTTCGCCTCTACTGGACTTGTTCTTGCTGGTAGCGCTGGCAAGTTCGAGAGCTTACCTGGTGTTTCTAACGCTATTCCCTCTGCGTGGCGTAAGGCTATGATCTCACTACAGTTTGGATCCCTTTGGGATGCTACCCGTTGGGATGATATGATTGCCGACCAGAAGAAGATGACTGAGGTGTATATGCCCCAGCTGATTGACGTTACCCCTGGAAGCGGTACATATATGAACGAGGCCGATTTCAACGAGCCTAACTGGAAGGAGGTGTTTTATGGCTCCAACTGGGACCGCCTGGTGGAGATCAAGAGGAAGTACGATCCCCAATCCTTCTTTTACAACTACAAGGGTGTTGGAAGCGAGGCTTGGACCGTGGAGAAGGACGGTCGTATGTGCAAAGCTTAGGTTGAACTGTAAACATAATGTAGGGACTTGTACTATACAGTTGTATCAATATCAAATAATAAGAAGTATAAACTTATCTAATTCTGTGACTTGAATATAAATTGTACAGCAGAATTCACCTACTCTGTCCAATCCATTGGCTGAAATGTACCTATCGTGTCAAAAATACTATCGTGCATCCAAGTTTCAGGATCAATCTGATGATCCCCAAGTATGGACTCGAAACTGTTCCATAGCTCCGGATAACCAACTTCGCCTGACGATAAAGCTGGCTGGTAGCCGTCCTGCGACAAAGGCAAGGTATCTTCAGACCTCATCAAACCCGCGCTTGGTTCGCCGTCACATTCTATTGTAGCAGCAACGAGACGATCAAATGCCTTTCGAGCCTGGACTGCCCTCGGCCATCGCTCCGAAATGATATATAGCATTGTACTACAAGCTCGCACGCTGCTGCTCAACTTGGGACTGAAGATTGATGAGTCTAGGCAGAAACAGTACACCATGACCAAGCCGGCGATAAAGTTGGCGTGTAATGACAGCAAAGAGAAGGAGATGTACGTCTGCTGATCATGAAGGCGTTTCGACAGGATGCAGATCTGTCCGGCGGAGTGGACGATCTCGTGGAAAGTTGGGTTCTGTGGGGTTAAAGTGGGTAAGAAGGGAAGGTTAAGAAGTATGATTGCTTTGTGATATTGGATCATATGGTAATCCGTCGTGAGGTAAGGATGCGGCTTGTTCTCTGGACCAGTCTGAGGGATACCACCCTTCCACTCTTCCAGAGCATCTCGAAGACGGGCTACCTTATGCGGCTTGATTGTAGAGACATCCTTGTCAACGCGACATACAGTATGTGAGATCTTGGAGTCGATCTGTTGTAGCCGGAAGATGTGAATGGCTGGCGTGAGTGTAGTGATCCGCGAAGGGTACTCATTTGACTCAGCAATGGCCGCGAGGATGGCTTCATCAGTATCAAGTTCACCGTCGATATTGGCTGGAAGTGGGACATCAATATCTCTATCAGAAATAGAGTGAGGTCGACCCATGGTCCGGGCGACGGATCTCTCCAACATGTATGACGTCCAGAATATGCGTTTTCGCCGTTCATCGAGGCTCGGAGACAGATTGCTACTTTTTCGGTGAAGGCCATGGTCTATGCAATACCGCATTGTTGTTTCTATCATCCACCTGATGTCTGTTAGGTTGTACCCTTATATTTCAACTTTGTGCCAGTTGCTCACCACACGCTAGGCCCAGTCGGTGACCTTAGTTGATATATCGTGAGAAGAAGCATCGTTTCCAAACTCTCGAGACTACATGTTGTAAAGATAAAGTCCGCATCTGCCATTGCGCAGACATAGTGTCGCTGGTTTCACGAGTCAGTTATGTCCAATTGCGTCAGAAATGAAGTCTAACCGTTGGAGATGAATGATCATCGTCATTGCTTAGCTGCAAGTATCGTGCTCCTATGGCATATACCAGTTGCAACGTCGCGTAGTCGCACTTGGTCCGCACACCTTCTGAACGAGCGGCCTTGTGCGCTGGGACGAGCTCATGTCTAGCCTCATGGAGCGACTGGACCCTTTTTCGGGCCAGGAATGGATGCTTCGGGTGTACCCTTGCATAGTACGCATCAATGAGCTTGTCACCAACCTCTTTGATGGGTAAGTCTGAGCCGCCAGAGACCAGATCGTTCTGGGTCTGCTGACCGCCATTCAAGCGTATAGTTGCTGAAGAACATGTCGCGGCATCTACTTCGTGTAAAGCTACTGCTCGATCGCCTTGGTGTGAATCCACTGAGGGCAATGCCGATCGCAGAAGCCTCATGAGAGGATACCCGCTTGAGGTCCCCAAGAAGGAATCTGGCGATGGAGCAACAATCCCAGCGCTGGCTTCCAGGTCCGAAGTGGCAGTCTCCCTTGAACTTGTTTGCCCATTCATGCTGGGCACCATAGGCAGTGTCTGTTGTTGCTGTAAAGAATAATTACTTGTCGGACTGACGACATTTTGTCGCGACAAGGCCAACTCTTGCTGTAATTTTGAGACCTGACGTTCGAGAGACTTCACATACTCTGCTGGTAGCGCTTGCTTTGCCCCATACGAGCACTTCTGCCCCGCGTCGTGGCAATTGGAGCACGCCGGATATACATTATCGCAGCGCTGCTTGCGGCTCTTGCACCGATGACAAGCTACGAGACCTCGAGGATGGCGACGAGCAGGTCTCTCGCTTGTTGATTCGACCTGTGCATCGGACATGGTGGCGCATTGCCGTGGGTTGCATTGCATTGATGAAGGAGGATACCCCACCTCCAGTGAAATATGACACTGTAAATTTACGCTAAATAAGTGCTTACTTAAGCTTACTTGCGGTGTAAAATATGCCCGTCAAAAATTAATCTACCGTTACGTTAAAGTATTCTGAACTCAGTTGAATATTACAGTCACTGGCATTTAAAGGCTGGTGGGATTCTGATTGCGCTTAGAGATGCCGGCATTGCGAGCAAGAAGTTGTGGTGGACTGAGTAATCGACAGCGCCTGGGCGGATCAGAACGGGTGAGCATAGCTCCAATGTCGTAAAGCTTGGGACCTCGTGGATATATTAATAGCTCTGCTTAACATGCGTTGGGTCGTGCTTATTTTGACGAATGTTAAAGTATAGAGTGTATAGATTGTAATTTAGACTAAATAAAATTCTTAATACTTTCCTGCTGCGGGACGTGTGTATGCTTTGTTGTTTTATCTTTATTATCTTGCTTAATAGTGAAGGGCTATTCTTCCGGTTCTCCATCCTCCCTAGATAACTAAATATTTAAGTGATTCCCTACCATTCCTATGCATAGAGCCTACTAGTAACCCCAACTACCAACAGACCTGACCAATGTTTTCGAGTGTTGGTATTCTCTTCTCGATCTCTGCGACTCCTCTTTTACCTGCTTTCGTCTTGTCAATGGTGCTTCTACCGGCAAAATTTCCCCTCCGCCTGGCAATAGAGACGGTTTCAAAGATATTCCTACTATCAATGAAGATAGCGTCGACCTCTTCCAAGTGAAGGCCGCTGGTCTCGGGAAAGAAGAAGTACACGCCTGGATAAGTAGTCAGCATTTAGTTGTTTCATATACAGGACAATGCGTTGTACTTACATGGGAAAGTGAGACAAATATTAACGACGGCGTAGATGATGTAATATCTGTACTTGAGGGTAGCTAGTCCAATCGGAGTAATTTCAGCGACGACCTATGAACCCGCAGTTAGACCTTGACTTGTTTGAGGCGGTATGCAAGTAACCGAACTTACAAAGTTAAACAGCCAGGCGGTAGCTAATGATAATTAGCGAAGTTCCTCGTTGATCTTGAGACGAATGAACCTACCAGTTGACATCGCCGTGATGGGTACTCGATGACTGAGAGGTGAGATCTCAGCAGCATACAGAAATGTAAGCCCAAGAAACCCAGTAGGGAAGAAGAGCGAGAAGAGGAAGATGAAAGCCGCTGCTACTCCCACAGATGCCATGCTAGACGGCTGCGAGGAGCCGCCCGCGACAACTGCCATGCAAACACCCATCCCCAGAGAAGAGACCATCATCAACTTGCGACGGCCGAACCTATCCACAGTCAGGACGCCGATCGGCGAACATATAGTCTGCCAGGTGAATACTGAAGCAGCAATAATCTTTGCTGCGCTTGGTGTTTGGCCCAGGTAGTCCTCGAAAATCTTAGCCTGATAAAAGGCCAGAGCATTGATGCCACTCTAGTTGAAGTCAGACATATACGGGCGTAAAGCCGGGGTTTAGGTAGTCTCATACCATTTGCTGGAAGCATTGCGCTGCGCAGGCGAGACACATGCGGTGGAACAGGCGGAGCGGGCCATTGGTGAAGATATCCTTAACCTTGGCTTCTCCTGCAAGGGCCAAAGATGTCTCGATTTCCCGGATTGCTTCTTGAACCTCAACTGAATTGGTATCGGTGTTAGTTAAGTCAGATAGTACCTGTCTTGCACGATCGACTCTGCCCTTTTTGGTCAGCCACCGAGGCGATTCCGGCAGCAGCGGCGTAGTGAGCATAATGATGATCGAGAGCACACCCGACAGGGCCAAGGGAAACCGGAAAGTAACAGAGCCGTGATGGAAAGACATGCCGAGATTTGTCCAGCCCCCAATAGCCAAGCCGAGTGAGATAAACAAGCCTTCAAGCATCACCGCAGCACCCCTATGGGCAGCGCCAGAGCACTCGGCCTGCCAATTGGGAGCAGTGGCCGTAATGTGCCCGAAGCCGTATCCAGAAACGAGTCGACCGATGATGAGCTGTGGGAGTGAGTAGGAGGAGGCCTGAAGGGCTGCACCAATTGTGTTGATGAGAGCACCAAAGATGATGGTTTTCTTCCTGCCGAGTTTGTCACCCAGCCAGATACAACTGAGGCAGCCGAACAGACAGCCCAGAGTGTACATAGCCACGACCGTTCCCTTTTTTTGGATCAGAGTCAGTGAATGTTCATAAATGTTGTGGTAGAGCATACCTGAAGGGTGGAATTATGATTCTTTGTCTCTCCTTTTGTATGTACAGTATCAAGAGCTGGAAAGGTTTCTACCCAGGATGGAAGACTGAGAAAACCTCCAGCAATAGAGTTGTTATAGCCGAACCTGTGAAAGTCCAATTAGTTATTGATGTAATGTTGTTTGCATGTTCAAAAGCCAGACTTACAACAGATAACATGGCAGGATGACAGCCCAGATCTGGGCCATCTGAAGTTTCCTTCCTCGAAAGCCAAAGAAACTCATTTTGTAAATGTGTCGCAGATTGCTCGCGTAATTATTCCGGATAAGTTGAGGTGAATTACAAACAAAGGATGAGAGTAGGTAGATAATGGAAAAGGTTGCTTTGACTCTGCCCAAAGCCTAAGTGAGAAGGAATAATAATATCCTGTAGAGAAAGGCGCAAGTTATCAAGGATTTATGGAGAAATAAGTGCCAGAATCCGGGGATCCGGGGACATGAGTTGCCTTTTATCTCGTGAACTTTGAATCCAGCATCTCGCAGATCAATTGAAAGAGCTTTAGCCTGAGCGCCTGTGCATATCCCAGTGTGTTTTTATCGGCACTGGTGATCAGTCGTATTGTCAATCGGGTCAACCGACATATGGCGTGCCGAGACAACCGGGCCCGAAAAATCGGATGAACCGACGGATGAGCCGATACTTTCGGAACAACCAATGAGCCACCTTATTAAGTAGACATGAGCATTGAGAGCTCCAAACTTTTCAAACTCCCTCAAGAACCATTCCTACAATCTCAATTGATCTTGTTCCTGACAAATTGCGAACATATCAGTATTGCTGTCGGTGCAATGGCTACCCGACGTCTCGCCACCTGGTCACACAACCTCGAATACTCAGATCTCCCGGAGGATGTAATCCGCGCAGCTGTTCGGAGCTTCTATAACTGGGCTGGATGCGCCATAGCTGGAAGCAGGCATGAAGCCACAAAGATCGCTGTAAGCGCAATACCTGTTAAATTGAGTTACATACCTAAGAAAAGTTTGTCAACAGTATCAAACACTCTCTCCCTTCATCGGTCCGCCTACAACGTCACTCCTTGGGCATCAGGGAGCTTTGAAGGCAGATGCTCAACATGCAGCATTGATCAATGGTATAGCATCGCATGTTCATGACTACGACGACACCCACCTCGACACTATCATTCATCCGACCGGACCAGTTGCGAGCGCTCTTCTTGCTGTAGCCGAATGGAAAGGAGGCATCTCGGGGAAACAGTTCATCACCGCTCTCGTGGCTGGTATTGAAGCCGAATGCAAGGCTGGACTTGCTGTCTGGCCGGAACACTATGATGTGGGCTGGTAAGTGTGCAAACTTCTATCATCCGTGACTTCCATGACCTTACAATACTCAAGGCATATTACCTCCACTGTCGGATCAATTGGAGCAGCAGTTGCAGTTTCTAAGATCTTGGGTTTGTCCTCAACAAAGACCGCCCATGCAATCGGTCTCGCAGCGACTCAAGTCACTGGCCTTCGAGAGATGTTTGGCTCGCACTGCAAATCGTTTCACCCCGGCCGTGCTGCTCAGAGTGGTCTACTAGCTGCTGTCATGGTGGAAGGAGGCTATACTAGCAGTGAAGACGCACTGGAAGCGAAACGTGGATGGGCAGCAGTCGTCGGCACAAATAAACCAGACGTGCTCCAAAGTCTCGATCATTGGCTCAGTACCGAGAATGAGGATGGCTTAGCTACTCAACGTACAGGTCGCTGGGAGATTCTGCGGAACAGCTTCAAGCCTTTCCCTTGCGGGATTGTCATTCACCCTGTTATCGACGCTTGCATACAACTACACGCGGCACTGATCAGAGACGGACATTCAACGGAGCAGATTAAATCTGTCATGGCAGAAGTCCATCCTCTTGTCCTAGAACTCACCGGCAAGAAGACTCCAAAAGATGGTCTGGAGGCCAAGTTTAGCGTCTACCATAGTGGCGCATGCGGCCTTCTCCTCGGCAAAGCCACACCGGCAGAGTATGAAGACAACGTTGTACTCGATCCTGCCGTCATAGCCATTCGCAATCGCATCAGCGCAAATATCGATACAAGCATTGCACCTGACTCGGCAAAGGTCAGTGTTATGCTAGAAAGTGGAGATGTCTTTACGAAGTATGTCGAGCATGCCGTTGGTAGCCGTGCGAATCCTCTGAGCGATATAAAGCTGAAGAAGAAGTTCATTGATGGTTGCAAGATGGTTGGAATTCGCAACGCAGAAGCCATGAGTGAGTCTTACTGGGCGCTGGAGACTGTTGATGATATGCGGCACCTTATGAAGTAGCGTGACCGTCAGTCCATGGTTCAAATGTGTATTATGTCACCAGATTTTAAAGCTTATCAGTTACAACCTGTAGCCTTAGTTACTTAACTAGACGCTTCTGGAAAGTGGTTCCTGGACTATGAATCATGACGCTACAATGAGTAGAAGAATCTAGGGTGTGAGAGGCGACTCGGAATTGATTACCGGGCCGGTTTTAGACTTTAATTTAATCACCCTTTGGAGAAATCGCTAACTTACACTATTTGTCTTGCCAAACGAAAGACGCAACGTGCGCGTCATGACATACAGATAGTTGTTCCGCTGACCATCGGCCGCTTCTTGATAGGCTTCTTCTCGTCACTAAGGGGCGGAGCTCTAGCGGCAATGTCGAGGTCAATCTGGGGTAGGGCTCTACAGAATACAATGTCATTCTTAGCGTGAAGAGCTAACCTTAGCAGTTAGCGACAATCACTCGTCAAGTCAGGTGGTGTGGTCACGGTTTATGTTCCCGGGACTACGGTTTCCCAACCCACTCGGTTATCCTACCCGCTTGTATGTCGCTATGCCGGGCTGAAGTTCCGATACTATGGAAAAAGTACTTGAACTGATATAATTCCATCTTTTAATATATAGAGATGATTGTAAGAAAAGTGTAAAGTAGATTGATTACCTTGCGCGCAGCTTATTTGACTTGTTGCATCTGATATAATAATCAGATAAGGTTTTCGGTGATATTGACACTTTCCACGCGGCATCATGACTACTTTGCCCTCCCCTATATATAAGGTTTAGGTACGGCATAAATACCTTCCTTGCTTCAATCTGGCCTTTTTCCTCTTCCTTCCACCCACATCAATAAGACCGCAACCGCACCTCCTCAACAAGGTTAACAAGTCCCTAGGGATAGTGAAAAGCAGAGACCCTTGCATCTGATATATGCAAGATGAAGGAAAAGGATCAACCAATCAAATCGAATTCTGTATTTCCATTCCCTATTGATTCCCGCCGCATCGACCCCACGCAGCCAAATACTAGTACTTTGAAACCAGATGGCTCGAGTAATAATAATGATCGAGCGGACATTGGACCAACTTCGCTGGCGTTCAGCGAGTGGAAGCAACTGGGTCTACAGCCACCTCATCTGTCAACCATGCGAGCATATCGCCTGCAGCGTCTTCGCGATCAATTGACTGCGCGAAATCTCGGTGGCATCCTCCTGTTCGACCCGTTGAACATTCGGTACGCCACCGACACTACCAATATGCAACTGTGGATAGCTCACAATCCCGCTCGGGCCTGTTTTGTTGCGGCGAGCGGCTACCTAGTCCTGTGGGACTTCCATGGTTGCGAACATCTTTCCGCACATCTGCCTCTGATAAATGAACTACGCACTGGTGCCTCATTCTTTTACTTTGAAACGGGCGACCGTACCGATGAACATGCTATGAGCTTTGCCACACAAGTTGACGAATTACTCCGAAAGCATGCTGGGAATAACCGTCGACTAGCCGTGGACCGCATTGAGGTTTCTGGACTACGCGCGCTTGAGAACCTAGGAGTGGAAGTCTCTAGTGGACAAGCTGTCACTGAGCACGCGCGGATGATCAAAGGACCGGACGAGATCCTAGCTATGCGCTGTGCGATTGCGTCTTGTGAGGCTGCAATTAACGAAATGCGTCAGACTATACGTGCAGGCGTCACTGAAAACGATGTCTGGGCTGCTCTTCACGCTGGCAATATTCGACGTGGCGGCGAATGGATCGAAACTCGTCTTCTTAGTTCTGGACCGCGCACCAATCCTTGGTACCAGGAATGTGGTCCACGGATACTTCGCGATGGAGACTTGGTGGCTCTCGACACTGACCTCATTGGCGTGTACGGTATGTGCGTGGATATATCGCGTACCTGGATTTGCGGAGATCTCGAACCTACAGCGGAACAGAAACGGCTGTATCGTATCGCTTATGAGCACATCACCACCAATGCGAAGATGGTAAAACCTGGGGTCAAGTTCACGGAGTTGACACACAATGGCCATCGCCTGCCTGAGAGCTGTCGCGCTCAGAGATATAGCGTGATGTTTCATGGTGTGGGCTTGTGCGATGAGTACCCGTGTATTCGTTACCCCGAAGACTTGGTTTCATACGGCTGCGAAGGAAAATTACAAGCAGGCATGGTTTTATGCGTTGAAGCTTATGTTGGTGAAGTCGGTGGTAAGGACGGGATCAAATTGGAGAACCAATTATTGGTGACTGATACTGGCTATGAATTACTGAGCCATTATCCATTTGAGCTGAGCTTTTTACACAACTGATCCTGAGGTCGGAAGAAGCTCTTACCTCCTTGGTTGTGAAAAGTCCAATCAATTATTTGTTACAGCCAAAGCTATAGCACCCATCAATCAGTGTTTTTGTTTCTAACGATAAGTCCACATACATGTTGAAGGCGAGATGCTGTAAACGGGCTGTATCCTATAGACCTATCTATAGGGTAATATCATAACACAGCCCAGTAACATGGGCCCGCCAGACGCAACGATCCAAGCATCAATCTCCACCATTTGCTGATCCATTTTCATGTCCGGATCTACATGGATACCTTCCAGATTTGGAACAAACTCAGAGAGCTAAAAGATAGCTGCAGATTTTCAGCCAATAACCATGCGGAAAGAACGACACAGTTAAGCGATGGGGCAGAGTAAGGCCTTCGATAATTTATGTCGCTGGAAAGGAATGCTGTCTGGGAAGAGATGACACGCCTTTAACTTTACATGTAGCAAAAAATCTTCTGAACAAAGTAAAAAAAGGTACTGCCTTCGTAGGTACCGGAGTATGATGCCTTTTATTGTGGACCCTAATTAAAAAGCGAATTGTGCAAGTACTACCCAACTTGAGCTTTTCCTCTATTATAGGTATATAAGAATCAAAAGATTCTTTACATAATACATACGACCATACCTACCAGAAAATACGGGATCCCGTCCGCTCTCCCATAGTCAAGCTGGTAAGGGGCGGATTAGTAGTTGGGTCGGTGACGACCAGCGAATCCCCGCTGTTG
>JAPHDB010000375.1:0-12645 GCA_030772735.1 Fusarium sp. MBC 181 | reverse complement strand
AAGACCAGACCAGCTTACCCTAGACCAGCAAGAGTGGGTCAGATCACGTGGCGATACGTTATCGCAGGAACTTTAGTTCAACAACCAGATAGCTCCCGAACGTAGCTCCTTGAGCTACGTCTTGTCAATAGAGCCTGACCTGCCCGCAGTGCCTATCCGTAGCTAATAGACCCGATTCCGCCTGGAGCGTTCCCCGTCCACCAGTATACCGAACTCTGACCGTGACACAAAGACCATCTATCTCAATGCCCATTTCCCTTCAGTAACCAACTTATTCCCGGTAGACCTCTCATTATGCGTTTCTCATCTCTCACGGGCCTTTCAGCCGTTGGCTTAGCCGCACTGGCCACCTGCGACACCACCTACGACTACATCGTCGTCGGCGGTGGACCCTCAGGCCTCATCACCGCCGAGCGCCTCACTGAAGCCAACAAAAAGGTCCTGCTCCTCGAGCGCGGCCAAGGCCCGACCGTCGCAACCGGTTCCAACCACACTCTACCATGGGACAGCTCGCTCACCCCCATCGACGTACCAGGTCTCTCGTCTGCAGTCGGCGGTCTTGACTTGTGGAACGAGTATATGTGCGATGACACCGCTGGCCTGGCAGCTTGTGTTCTCTGAGGTGGCGTCACTGTTAACTACATGGTCTTTGTTCACCCTCCTGCTCGCGACTTTGACGATAAGTGGCCCAAGGGCTGGAAGTGGAACGACGTAGCGCCAGCTGCCAACAGGCTGTATGCCCGCAACCCTGGAGCTTTGGAGCCGTCCCAGAACAAGCAGCGATATGACACTGGCTTGTACGACACCCTATCTGGATTCTTCAACACAATTGGCTGGAAGTCAGTCGACATGATCAAGCAGCCCAACGAGAAGCACCAAGTCTACAGCTGGACATCCTGGAACGTCAAGGACGCGGTACGCGCCGGACCCGTCAAGACCTACCTCCCTCTTGCGCAGAAACAAAAGAACTTCACTCTCCGTCTCGGAAGCAAAGTCACCCGCGTTGTACGATCTGGCTCCAAGGCCACTGGCGTCGAAGTTGAGACCGCCGATGGTAAGAAGCAGATTATCAAGCTTGCCAAGAACGGCCGAGTCGTCCTCTCAGCCGGTGCTCTCACAACCCCCCGTCTACTTTTCAACTCTGGCATTGGTCCCAAGAAGCAAATCCAGACTGCCAAAAAGTCAGGCGTCACTCTTCCTGCAGAGAGGAACTGAATCGAGTTGCCAGTTGGCGAGAACCTCATGGACCACCCCATCTTCTCCTTCAACGTCAAGACCGGCGGCGCATACGGCATGCTCGATACCGACAGTGTCTTGAACGGCACCGATTCCAAGAACATCAAGCTATACGAGGACAAATCCTCCGGAATCCTGACTCAAGGCCGTCATCGCTTGATCTTCTTCAGTTTGGCCAAGGGGCCCGACGGCGTGACCCGATACTTCCAAGGCTCCTGCGCTGCCTCGGGCGAAGGCCTTGTCTCCATCAAAGTCTACATGACCCACGGTTTGACCTCTACGGGTGCTCTAGGCCTTGGTAAAGATGGAAAGACAGTGTTTGATAGCTCGCCATACCTGCAGACCAAGGAAGACACCGAGACTGCCAAGGTCTTTGTTGATGAATTTGTCAAGTCCATCACTAAGTCCTCCACCGGTTTCGAGCTCCAGCCAGCTACCAACATCTCGGCAATTCTTGCGGCGCCAGCTAACGGAAACCACTACGCTGGCACTGCCAAGATGGGTACTGATGATGGCCGCAAGGGCGGATCTTCAGTCGTTGATACCAACACCAAGGTCTACGGAATGGATAACCTCGTAAGTACAATACCTACTCTTTCATGTTTCAGACACTGACGCGTATCAGTTCATTACCGATGCCAGTATTCACCCTGATCTCCCTACCGGTAACATCCAGACTATCGTCATGGTTGCAGCCGAGGCTGCGGTGGCAAAGATCCTCGCATGCTAGAGTGCATACATTTCTTTTGGCTCGCGGTGTAAGGCTTGCACATCACAACATTGCGCGGCTGGGATGGTTAATTTTGTAGATTAGAAGTAGTTTATTGTAACATTCGGAATACCAGATCTAGTTCAAAGAATTTTACAGACGTGGTGGCAAAGGGTGTGAGTTAGGTTCAACCCACTTGAGCTCAGTCGGATAGTCTAAATTTCACTTTGGCGAGAAGAAGGCGTTAAAAGTCCGAAACACGTAAGGACGTGTCTATGATGGTCCTTGCTGCCTCGGCACATTTTTTTACGCGTATTCGTATCCAATTAAAATCCGCGCTGTCTCGTATTTTAAGACACTTCGCACGACCATTTCGATGACATGCAAATCCACAGAAACTCCAATGCTCTTGTCATGAATGAGATCATCAATTGACTTGCCGTGCGCCTTGAGGTTGAAGTTTAACGGTACCAGAATGCCCATATCGTTTGCATGGCTGGGGAAAGGTATGGCCGATTCTACAGTAAATGCTTCTTCTAAGAGTCGTCTTTGATACTTTGCAAATAATTGTCTGTTGAATCTGCCGAGTTCAGTTATCATCTTGTCGCTTTTCTTATCTGGTCAAAGGCAAGGCATGACTGAACAATCGCATTGACATGCCACTGCGAACATCCCCATCATAGGCGACTCCGTAGTTGGGCGAGATTAGCTCGTATTTGTGGAGTTTCAAGCTTAGACAATTTTATTTTTACACGCTACAACGTCATGGCGACCGGCTGTCTCAACCCCTATAAGAAAGAGAGTACTCACAAGAAAACACTCACCTCCTACCACTTTTGTTCTACCACAACCTCTTTCAGTACTAGATCGAGACAATCATGAAGACCACCACTTCTTTCTCGGCTTTGATAGCCACGGCTGCCATCGGCACTGCTTCCGCTAAAGTGCTGGATTTACCCATTTGGATCAAAGATACCTATGTACGTTTTACCACTCTGGGTATAGTGCGTGACTAACCCCGATAGCAAATGGTTGACTTTGGTGTTGGCAAGCCTGCTCAGCACTTCCGGCTCCTCTTCGATACGGGCAGTGCGTCTACTTGGATGATCGACACCGAGTGCGCCGAAACATGCCGCCACGTCGACCAGTAAGCTGCGGACATTCCCTCTATCAAGACGCGTAGCTAATAAGATCTGCAGGGGTAACCGCACTGGCTACAACATGAGCGCGTCCTCTACCGGCAAACTGACGGGACAAGATGCCTCAATTGACTACCTCGGCGGCCGAGTTGCTGGCCCGACAATCAAGGAGCAGTTCTCAGCAGACGGATTGACATTCGAGACTTCTTTTATCGCAGCCAACGAAAGTAACTGGTCAGCTCTGGCTGCTGCTGGTTTCATGGGTCTCTCGTTTGGCAGCATTGCTGACGGTGGTGCCGCTCCCATTTTCGAGACTTTAATGGCAGAGAATTTGATGGACGAGCCTCGCTTTGGCATTTACTACTCCCGTGAGGACGGTGACGATACCGGCGGTGCTCCTGGTAAGGGTATGCTCACTCTCGGCGGTTCCAGGGAGGACAAGTACGTCGATGGCGACTTGATCACCATTGACGTCACTACCGGCACTGAAGATTTTGACCTCTGGCGAAGTATTCTGCACACTGTAACGGGATCTTCCAAGTCAAGCAACTGCACCACGAGCAAGAAGCAAGACTTCGCCATGAACGGCGCCTCCATCGTCTTCGACACCGGCGCCTCCAGCATCGCGCTCCCTCCTGACCAACTCGAGGAGATGTACCAGTCCATTGGGATGAACTGGACCGCCATTCTCAAGGGCGACCACGTGCCTCTCTGCAGCGAGTTCACTGACGATTGGTCCATCACGCTACAGTTGGGTTTCTACGGCGAGGAGAAGAACCTCACCATCACCGGTGACCAGATGGCTCTCCCTGGATTTGCGAACCGAGAGGATGCCTGCTGGCCGCCGTTTGAGGGTTCCGACTCATCTGGTTTCTCACTGATCGGCACGAGGCTGTTGAAGAACTTTTACACTATTTGGGACTACGGCATGTTTCCCGAGGAAGGTGTTTTCCTTTCTCCTAAGCTTTCTTTCGGAAAGTTGAAGGCAGGATATTAGAATGCCAGCATGTAGGGTAGATTTGTTTGGGTGGAAGGAAGAAGACAGTTATTCTGCTCAGGATACGATCACAGTATGTACAGTTCAGTAGCTGTGTAACTATACTAAGTAAAAGTCAAAGCCAGAAAGGCTAATCTATATACTTGTCCGACTAAATTCTTAATGAACACGAATAACCTTCGTTCTAATAAGCTTTCCACTTTGCTGTCACTCAGATCAACTTATAGAAAGTCATCCTATCGTGATACCTCACCACGCATTAGTTCCTGGTCATGAAAAAGAGTAAGATGCCAAAAGTAATTAAGAGTTTTGCGAGGAATGATAACCCGAGATCTGTGATAAGCGTATCAGATCCTGCTACCTATCGTCAAATCCTGCAGGATCTGTCCGCGCTTCTGAGTTGACCATTCACAAAAATATCAGTGGAACTTGTCGATCTGGAGCGATCTCCCGGTTAGTTAGATCTGTAGCCCATTTCGACTTGCTCGCTAGATCTTTACCTGACGTCATTTCATTATTAGTAGGTACGCTTTGTTCTCTCATCTTAACTACACGGGCCGAGGAGGAGTACCGGATGGATTGTATGCGATTAACGATTGCGATAATTCTATCAAGCGGCTTTCGGTCATTGGATGGAACTGAAAATGCGGCACGTGAGGCATGTTCTCAAGATGGTAAGTTGGCTTTTAACTCTGAGTATAATTGCAAGCTATAGTTCGAGCTAAGGCGACTATAGGAGACTCGCACTATCGGAAATGCAATTGAGGTGGTTATCTCAAGTAACATGGTGCACCGGCAATAAAACAGTTCCTACAGCAGACCTCCAAACCAACAATTCCCCTATGCGACTGCTCATGAGGTTTGTATTTCTGCTGATACCTATCATTAATTAGTTCATCACGTAGTTAGACCTCTACCTAAGCAAACTAACCTTGAGTGTAACCCATCACAGCCATGCACAGACTCAACGCCTAACAGGTGCAGCAGAAGGGGTTGTCCCGGAGGATGCAGCACTTGCGACCATTCGTGCAGCTAGTGCAGTTTGTTCCACGGCAGGCCTGGCGAGGCAGGAGCTCGCTGCGAGGAACCTTGGAGACAGCCTCCTCGGACATGAAAGGCACCGGCTCGGGAGCTGCGGCTGGGCTGGCCGAGACAAAGGTGATGGCCGAAGCGATGGCGAAGAGGGCAGTGGTGAACTTCATGGCGAAGGTGGTTTGTAGTATAGATATGAAGATGTTGTGTAAATGGTTAGTTATGAGATGACAAGGGTAAAAAGGTGGAAGGTAAGAAGTTTATGATATATTTATACTTTCTAGGAAACATTCATTGACTAATATCTAGTTATTGAGTGCTGTATCTTATGAAGTTACCTGCCCTTTTGGGGATATTGATGACACACGATAGCATCCTACAGATTATCTTCCCAAGAGGCGGCCGCCCATACCAGCCATCATCTTGAATAGAACGGGGACACGAACGAATGATGAATACACAATGAATAGTACAGCACCAACTCACAAATCCTCAACGAATACAAAGATAAGTAGAGTTACATAAACTAATGCATGTCAGGCTCTTAATGCCTTTGGAGTGCCGCGAGCTAACAGCACCTGCCTAAGTAGGATGTCCAAACGCGAAGGATTCCAGGCTATGTTTATTGGACTATCCTAAAGCTATAGTAGATATCACCAGGTATTTAACCAGAGCTAATGCATGTATCCCGCCGATCCTTACAGTTTCTTGTCCAGTAAGACTGCTTTGTATATCGCCTCTTCTCTGGAGTCCGAGGGCGATAGTCCGAGGATCAGTACTGGTTTTTCGACGACCCTTCTGTGCATTGCGCAGTTGTCCTGCTTTTTATAGTCCTGCAATTCAATGTGGTGTTTTGTACAATCTCCAATCTACACTGCGTACTCAGTTTCAACGCTCCTTCCAAACACAGGAGGAATATCAGAAGTAGACTATGATTTGTTAAAATGCTCTTCCTAGCGAATAACCATATCCCATAATTCAGTGGCCAAGAATCAAGGTGTCGTCTCGGTCAAATAGTGCAAGTATCATGGCCCCAGGATGTTGATAGGTTGAAATTAGATCTGGTAAGCTTCGGCTATTATCTGATTCTTATCTGCACCGGGAAGAATTCCCGCCCGCCAACCTCAAACTCTTCCCGGAATAAATCAAGGCTGTATGCCGTTTTGTTCCAATTGGTCTCTGGTGGGCGGACCATTTGTGACGTCCCTTGCCTACTTCAAGCGGTTATAGTTCTGTTACGTTTGACCAATTGTTTGCAGTTTCAATTAACCCATACAAATCGTTCAAACTCTTGTCATTAATACCATCACTATTTTCTCAAATCTCTTCAACGTGGTGACTGCCAATTCACCTTTCACTATTATGGGCAACTTGTACTCAATAATTGGATAATCCTGATGTATATTTATCATCTTTTTTGCCGCTGTTGGAGAGCAAATGTGACCTTCTCTTACAGGAATATCAGATTTTAGCGCCTTGCCAAGCGCTAGCACAGAACGCCACGGTTCCAGAGCACATAACCCTTGTACTCTCAAGACGTTGTCTTAAGCTCGTCTTTAAGCGTCCCAGCAGGATCCTGCGTCTGGTGATCACCTCAGCTAGCGTCCCATCCATTGTCAAGCAGATAGCTCTTCCAGATCTGATCCTCCTTCTCAAGGTGTTTCTCGCCGTCCTGTACAACAAACCATGCGTTCAGCGCACCCAGAACTGCGAAAGCTGACCCGATCAGGAAAACTACTTGGTTGCCCTTGATGGTATCAGAGTATGAGGCAAGAATGGCTGTAAAGACCTGATGAGAGTTAGTACAAGTGCCACGCATAAGAATCTAGGCGTGCCTTACCTGAGTACCTATGGCGGCCCCGGCTTTTGACCAGGCTGCAATAAAGCCCATAATATGGCCTCGCACCGAAGTGGGAAATGGCTCTGTAGCCACAATGACGACAGTGCTAAGATTGTTAGACTTGGCTGACGTAAACGATACAAGAGTTTGCACTGACCTTCCAGGACCGACTTCGCCCAAAGTAAGAAAGATACCATACAAAACCACAAAGAGTGGGAATACTTTTTGGATCTACTCATTAGCACCCCCAATCACGAAACCCAGCACAGCCTGAAGGGTGTACCCCAGAGCCATGGTCTTCCTCCTCCCAACCTTATCTGACAGGTACCCGCCGATGAACGGACCGGGGAGGTAGAAACTATTGATAAGCGCACCCCAGCCTAGATTCTGCACGAGTGAATTAGACGCATTGACTCTCGAGATGATGACTGAGCTGAAGATGCCGAATGGGATTGAGATCCAGTTGTACAAGAACCAACTGAGAGCAGCACCAACAATGCGTCTCCAGTATTTCTTCAAGATAAGAACATAAGGGGTCCTCTGTCGTCGCAGTGCTGATTTGCGATACACCGTAGACGTCCTCATCCTCAACCGGAACCAGAAGATGGAAAGCGGAGGAATTGCACCAAGAGCAAGGGCGACTCTCCAGACAGTTTCGTAACGATCCGTTCGCTGATGCACACAAAGCAGCAGCAGTAAAGGAACGAGCGCACCAAAGGTATAGCCCAGCCCCGCTGAAAGATCCGCAACCATGGCAAACATGAAGCCTCGAGACTTGCGGAACTGACCTGCTTCGTCCGAAGCTTCCATAGCACCAACGCCAGACACGGGGTATTCACCGCCGGCCCCAACGCCAGCTACACCACGAGCAATGACAAGCATCCACATAAGACCAGTCTGCGTCAAGCCACTAGCCCCAGCGCTCATAGCGATGCCGAGGAGTAAGATCAGTGTTGTCATGACGGCGCCTGTCTTGCGACCTAGTTGATCTACGACGACGCCAAAGCCAATCATGCCGACGATCATCCCGATGAGGAAGGCGTTGGAGAGACGAGATCGCATTACGCTTGTTAGGGCGTCTGGGTAGAGTGATGAGAAGAGCAGTTCGAGGTTACCTATGACGGCCGCATTGCTGGTTGTTTGTTAGAGCCTGCATGAGACCCTTGGAGGGTTGATAGTTACTCACTAGCCATCTGAGCCTAGGGCCAGACCTGAGAAAATCATGGTCAAATATACCGAGACCTTGCTGTAAAGATCTGGCTTTCTGACATCTCCACCCTCGACATCGTGGGTATCAGTATTCTTGGCCTCATCTTTCTAGTCAGGGTTATCTCCCGCGGTTGCGGCGGTGATCTCAAGAGTCGACATTTTGAACTCGTGGAGGAGTTTAAGAGTCATATGTCGTAGGAGACTCGCGGCTCGAATGATGTAAGGGTTTTTAATTTGACAAAGTCCTTAAATACAATCCGACCCAGCATATGGAAAGATGTAATGGTTTAATTCAATAACATGATGGGGTGACTCATCTGCAGATTGGACTGATAAACATAAAGATAGCATTCCGTCGAAACAAATACCGCATTGCTGATATCTCACATCCTTACCCGGTGTCTAGAAATATCACCGAAAGCTGTGAGATTATGATAAAGCCATTCTCAGAAGGGGAATTATTCGCTTCGTTCAAAGATAAAGGATTGCTTACAAGCCGTAAGGGCATTGATCGGCGAAAGAGTGGAGTCGAGAAGCGGCGAATATCATGATATCAAGGGTCGGGATGTAACTATACATCTTGACCTGGATTTCGGCGAACCAAATCTTTGCCGGCTCATTGAGATATTTCTCTGGTTTACCGATACGCTCGTAAAGTATCATAGACCGTGAAACAAGCTCATTTAGATTTCAAACTCAACAACATTCCTCGAGTCAATCAACTTCGTAGCGGCCGTTTCTCAACTGTCCCACGTTTATTTAAACATTGGGACGAATGATTCAGTATTGGTGAAACCATCACGGAATAGGAAACATCCAACCGCCAACCACCATGCAACTCCCCCCAATCGACATCATCTATCATGAGCCCATCACCCTGAGTGATGGGACCATGCTATCAGCCATGATCTGGCTCCCCAAATCCGCAAAGTCAGAACCCGTCCCAGCAATCCTCGAATACCTACCATACCGCAAACGAGACGGTACAGCTGTAAGAGACGCCATGAACCACCCTTACGTGGCAGCACATGGCTACGCTTGCGTGCGCGTCGACATGCGAGGAACAGGTGCATCCCAGGGTATCCTGAAAGGCGAGTACCTACCGCAGGAGCAAGACGATGCTCTGGAGATTCTGAAATGGATCGCTGCTCAAGATTGGTGCACTGGATCGATAGGAATGATTGGTATCTCGTGGGGCGGTTTCAATGGACTTCAGATTGCGGCTCGTCGTCCACCGGAGCTCAAGGCTGTCATCTCGATGTGTTCCACTGATATGCGATATGACGACGATATTCACTACATGGGCGGCTGCATATTGACGGAAAACTTTACCTGGGCTGCGTCTATGCTAGCTATTAACTCGTCCCCTCCAGATCCTGCTTTAGTAGGTGACGAGTGGCGGGATCTCTGGATGCAGCGTCTGAACTCAGACTCAGCAGGATTCTACGCAAAAGAGTGGCATCAACACCAGCGACGCGACGACTTCTGGAAACATGCATCAATCGGCGAGGATTACAACTCCATCCAATGTCCGGTATACCTGGTAGGCGGATGGATGGATCCTTACACCAACACTATATTCAGGATGCTGGAGAACTTAAAATTCCCCAGAAAGGGCCTCGTTGGTCCATGGGGTCACAAATACCCCAACTTTGGTTACCCAGGGCCACAGATTGGGTTTCTGCAGGAATCGATCAGGTGGTGGGATAAGTGGTTGAAGGGTACTGAGACGGGCATCATGCATGAGCCTATGCTGCGGTGCTATCTCCAAGACACAACCCCTCCCGCACCTTATATCGAATCTCGTCCAGGTCGTTGTGTCGAAGGTCCAGGAGACCAACGTCTTGAAGCTGGTGGTAGTCTCGTGTTTGACTCGCAGTCCCTCACAGAACCGCTGGACTTTCTTGGGGCTCCTGTTTTGAAACTGAGGATTGCGAGTAACAAGCCAAATGCTCTAGTGGCAGCAACTTTGTCCGAAGTGTTGCCCGGCGGCGCAGTAACCAAGGTCTCCCACGGCGTACTTAACCTGACTCATCGTCACGGCCACGAAGATGTGCGTCCATTGGAGCCTGGACAATTCTACGACATTACCCTCAAACTGAACCACTTTGGCCAGCGAATCGGCACCGGAAGCCGTCTTCGCCTGGCGCTGTCGTCCACATACTTCCCCCTAGTTTGGCCATCCCCCGAAGTCACCACCCTAACCATCTCCTGCGCCCACAGCAACCTCGACCTACCAGAACGAAGCGACAACCCACAAGATTCTTCCCTCAAGCCCTTCAAACCAGCCGTGAACGGACCCCTCTCACAGACCGAGCTACGACCTCCCAAACACAGAAACTTGGTCACCCAGGACCGGGACTCCAACGAGACAGCCCTGTGCGTGGATTGGGACGATGGTATGTGGGAGGTGGACGAGACAGGCTGGCGGTATGGCTGGTGGAATGGGTTGAAGGCGAGTGTGCATCCAGATGATCCGTTGTCAGCACAGGTGGAGCAGCGGTTCGAAAGGGATTTTGAGCGAGGGGGTTTGGTGCTCAAGACAAAGGGCTGGACGAAGATGAAGATGACGGCGACGGATATGGTTATTACGGCGAGACTTGATGCTTATGAGCAGGATGAGGCTATCTTTGGACGGGACTTTTCGTTTACAGTTCCTCGGGATCATGTTTAGGGTCAAGATGAGGTTGCTCTTGTTCAGGCTCAATTCACACTCAAGTATTATAAATACACTATAGATGAACATGTATGATATGGTGTCACTAACGTGACATAACCTAAGCAACAGGACCGGCCATAAGATTCGTACGTTCCTCTCTCCTCGCCGTCCTCAAAGTCTTAGCTCTCTTCAAGATCTCAAACTTCTTCTGCGCACGCTTATCCCTCAGACACATACCGACCAACACCGCCATACACCCAGCTATACATGCCCCAAAAAAAGCCGCCACCACTATCCCTTCAATTCCAATCTCATTGTGTTGCTCCATACAGATCGTGGCACCAGAGTCTGGATGAATCTGGCAGAATAAGCCAGGCGCACAGGTGCTCGAGGTCATCCTGTTGGTGATGCAGGACGCACTTTCAGTTCGGCCGGCGGTGGTGATGGAGCAGACTACTGTTGTGGAGACGGTTGTGCTGTAGCAGGATGCGCCTACTTTTGTTGAGGCGAGGGTGCTGCTTGTGGTGGTGGTTGGGTTGCTGGATGTTTCTGTGGAAATAGACTGTACTGTTGACGATGACTCTTGTGTAGATGATGGTTCAGTCGTGGATTCCTCAGTCGTGGGTTGTTCAGTCGTAGACTCTTCAGTCGTAGATTGAGGCTCATCTGTCGTCGTAGTGTTGTCTTCCGTGGTTGTCTCCTCCTCTTCCGTCGTCTCTTGCGTTTCAGATTTCTCCTCTGTCGTCGTCTGATCGCCCGAAGTCTCCGTCGCGTCTTGCCTTCGAACCCATTGTCGCCAGCGTTCTACAAATGGCCTTTTCTCCCATGAGTCTTCATCATGACTTTGTGCATCTTTAGAATAATCAAAGCTGTGAGTTATAGCACTCGGTTCATCGAATACAGAGAGATCTTGTGGTACGTCATCCGGCTTACGGCCTGCCACAAGCAAAATAGCCCTAGCCAGCACGATAACTATCGAAATGCAATGCATGTTGATTCACAAAAGTTCTAAACTACAACGATCAATAGCAGTAGAAAAAGAAAGAAAAAAGGTTTAGGCTAGGCCGGGGGGGGGAGCATGCACCCCATTTCAAGATAAGTAATTGCCTGTTTACTATGACTTGCTTCGTTGTCTACTGACATTACACAACATATCGTATTTCCGGGCTGATTCGTGTGTGGTATGATTTGTTTGTTTCAGTTGCTATAAAAAGATATGGGGCCGCGCGTAGCGAGCCGAACGAGGCCCACAAGCCGGCGATCGGATGTACACCTGCAGGGGTTGGATGATGTGCTCAAGACGCGATGATCTCGGTTGGGGGTTACATTTGCCTGAAGCAATTGGTCGAATTGTCCAAGGCATAAATGAATGGTTTGCCCAAGGCATAATACCATATATAATATACATAAGACAAGAAATGCCAGCCACCACGTGCATCAAGTAGTACCAACTGGTTCGTTGCATTTGAGTTATCTCACAGAGGGATTACTTGTGTATTTCCGCCTTCTTACCCGTCGCTTGGTTTATTGCCGCAAGTCTAGGATGTTAGTATCGACAGGATCTGTTAATGATTGAACAAGCTTGGTTGATGTCTCGGTGAAATGTATTAATCTTGCCGAGTCACCTACCCTTAGGCTCTCCCGCTTCTGGCCTTTGCTTGGCTGGCCTCGGGGGGGAATAAAACACGGGCTGTGGGTCTGCCACCAAGATATCTTTGATCGAGAATAATACTGTTAAATAAAATTATTTCTCTTGACTAAAATATATCGTAAATATTACTCAAGCTTCTTTTAAGAGACTATAATTCTTATATTCTTATTATC
>JAPHDB010000374.1:0-10668 GCA_030772735.1 Fusarium sp. MBC 181 | reverse complement strand
ACAGATGCACCTGAACTCATAGTACTACACCCAACAGAACCTGCTAACGTAAACCTAATACGTACTAGCTTATCCCTTAGGAAACCACAACTGTCATATTATTATTGTAAAGAAGTTTGATTAATAGTTAGTAAGATGGAATTTGTAAAATTGCTGATAAATGCGACCGATGTATTTGTATATGCATTGTGAGGATTATACCGGTATAGCCGCATCAAGTAGCCGGAACCATGAGTTCCAACGGGTGATGTTGTCAAGTCCAAGCGCCTTTCCTGCAATGTCATCCCATGCATCATTGTGGACCGTGGAATTATGGATGAAAACCGCAATATTATGGAGTTTACCCATTGGGCCGATGCTCCGCCATCCGGTCGTGTCATGGCGCTTCTTACGCCTGTCGTGACTCTTTTGGTCCGTAGTCGCTCGAAGCTGGTCGTGCAAGGCGTTCGCAGCTGTTACATCATTCGCCTCGTCTTGCGCCGCTTCAATTGCCGCCTGCAGAGCGTGCTCGCTAGTTGCAAGGAGGAAAGCTTGAAGGGACAAGTTAATGATGTGGCCAGCACACCGCGTTCGAGAGGACATTGGATCAATCGTAACGTCGTACTCGTGCGACAGCTCAACGGCTAGTTGGCGGAGACAAGTGTCGTTTTTAGCGTCATTTTTAGCGTCATTGTCTCCAGTGAAGTAACCGATCCGGTGGGCTAAGCGGTACTGTCGGATAATTTTCATGAGGTGAGGAGTCATAGCCGCGCCGGCGTGAGCGCGGCGGAGGTTTGGCAGCCATAGTAATGCTTTCCGAGGTTTGCAAGTCTCATCAACCCACTGTGCGTGGATAGCGATGTGTGCCTTGCGCTGAGGAGACGACCATACATCCATGGAAATGTGTACGAGGCTCCGAGCACGTTCCAGCCACTTCTTTACGGATTCTCGATGCGCGTCGTAGGCCCTAGTCAAGTCCCCTGCAACTGTGCTACCAGAGTCAGTCAGGAACTCTTGAACGGCAGGGTTTATCGCAGCTAGAAGAGCCTGGTATTCCGGCCACGTTACGAAGTTGAGCGGCAAATGTTTATGTGCGGAAAGTAGCATCTGTGCCTCTCGAAAGGCATCGAAGTTGATTACACTCCGTAAAGTGTTCATTTCCTTCTCCCTGACTTGCTGCAACTCCCTGACGGCTGTTCTGGCGAAGGCATTTTTGATGGCTAGTTGGCGCTTGTTTTGAGAGCTTGAATCCTCTCGAACAAATATGTGATGAGCCTTTTTGAGGTGATAGCGGGCGTTGCCAGATATGTGGGTTGACCAAGATGGATTGCGACAACGCTTGCAGTAGTGGAGTAAATTGCCGCTGATTGCGCGTGGCTCGTCGCCTTGAGCTCCTCGAAAGTGATCCCATGTTGCTATGGCTCTCAGTTTCCTTCTCTTGACCGTATGCTCAGTTGAAGATGCCTCGGGTTCCGATAGTGTGCTGGCAAATTGTGAGGCACTGTCAGAGGGTAGAACGGAGGAAGAGCTGGATGTGGCGCTGGATTGGGCCAGTGAGGATACGCTGACGTCCATTGTCGCCGTTAGAGATATGTCGCTGGCGTATTTCAAGCTGCGTATTTAACTGATGTGACGATGATGGCGAGGCAGCAAACAGCTTCCACTGCCAGGAGACACAAACACCGAGAGGCCTGCTAGGCAGCAGCAGAACAGGTGCTGGACTGCAATTAACCTGAAACACGCTGGTAGATTGACGCTGGAAAATAGTGGGCCATATTATTAATACTTTGTTATATATATTTATTGGCACCGTCCATATTGTTATCGATATGGATAAGCATAACAATAAATATGCCCATAACAATAAATATATATTGATTACTGAGATGTCTGCTTCTTCTGGTACCACTCAACATAGCTCTGAAGATTGAGAGTGGTGTCCAGCAGAAGAAACCATGAGTTCCACCGTGTATCGTTGTCGAGCCCCAGCGATCTTCCAGCGCGCTTCTTGAATTCATTCCATCGATAGTCGTTTTCGCGCATGTGAATCGATATGTTGCGCACCTTTCCAAGAGGCCCTAGCCGCCGCCATCCTTGCGCCCTTTGTGGTTTGATCCTGTCAGAAAAATCAGTGCCAAAAGCCGATTTATCGGCGTCTTCGATATGCTCCAAAGCCGCTCGAGCAGCCTCTTTTGAGTCTATGAAAAGGAAAGCCTGAACTGCCAGGTTCACTATATGGCCGTGGCACCGGATTCTATGGGTCTTGGCCTCCCAGTCGACGCCCTTCTCCTGGAGATAATTGCCGAGTAAGCGGCATAATTTGTCGTTTGATCCGTGATTATCACCAGTGTAGAATCCCACTTTATTCCAGATATTATAATCCTCGAGCACGTGCTGAAGGAGCTTCCATTGTTCGGCACCACCGTGACTACCCGGCCCGTCAAGACCTGGCAACTCCGACAAAGCTAATAGTGCCTGCAGCGCTTCTTTTGCATCCGGGTCTACAAATTTGACGCATATCCCAAGGAAGGCTTTGTGATTTGGAGCAGACCACACGTCAGCAGAGAGATGAAGTTTCCATGGTGTAGACTGCAATTTTCTTCGCAACATGTCTTTGTGCACACAAAAGGAATTGGAGACAAGCTTCTGTATGGAGCCGTGAGAAAGGCTGATGAGGTCATCTGCCGCGGGATTGACTGCAGAAATGAGCGCATGAAGCTCTGGCCAAGAACTGCAGTTGTAAGAGAGATTACGGACAGTCACGAGCTGAATAAGTGCCCCCAACGCCGCTTTGTGATTGATAGCATGTCTCAGAGTTTCTTGTCGTTTTGCCAGTTGCTTTGCAGCATGCACCTCGCCGGCCTTGGCGAAAGCATCCTGAATAAGATGGTTACGCCCTTTTTAATCGGATGTTCATGGGCTTCCAGCTCAATGCCGTGTATCTTGAGCAGATGATTCCGAAAGGTCGTTGAAACGGTCGTGGAGTAAGTCGGACTTACACAATGCATGCAGTAGTAAATCTTTTCATTTTTGCGACCGCAACGAGATGGCTCCGAATTGAGGGGCTCACGGGCGTGTGCCCAAGTATTTGCGGTCGTTTTGCGCTTTCGAGCCATGCGCTCTTGGACATCGCCGCTTGAGAATCGAGGGTTCGTGCTGAAGATTGAGGAAGAGCACAATTCGCTTGTGGAAACTGGAAACCCCACAGGGTCAGTGGAAGTGGACGTCATTAGCGAGGACATACGCAGTGTCCCTATACAGTGATGTTGGAGTTAAAGAAAGAGTGGAGAGTTGGAAAATCGCCCCTGAACGGGATTACTACAGGGATCAAATTTTTTCCGCCGTATTGCCATACTTATGGAATACAACATCCCCGTACGGAATATGGATTAACGCGTATGGATTATTTCATATGGATTAATTAATCCATACGCGTATGGATAGAAAGCCTGGACTCAGGTGAGTCTGGGCAGAGAACGCTTACTGCTTGCTTGCCTCAGGTCTAAAGCAACAACGATTTTGGCAGATTTTCCAATGCCCTTAATTGGTTCGTTCTCCTTACCTGATCAGATCTCTCAAAAAACAACCACCTATCCAGCGAAAGGGGGGCTGTACACACCAAGTTTTTCTAAATGAGCAATCCTTATTGCTCCATTTTCGGCCCCCAACTTACCCCCTGTCTTTTAGGATTCAGGCCCCTGCGTGAAGTGGGACAAGTAACAGGTTAGGGCTTATTTATTGGAGGAAGATAAGCTTGTGATGCAATGCTTGTTTTCACCTCTTCGGCTGGCGCGTAGCCCTTCTACTCAATAACGCCCTTGCTATGGCAGGACTTCAAAAGTGCTGACTATTTGTCCGAAGGGGACCCCGCCTTTTTTCTTTCGCGCACAACCTTCATTTTGTACCTCGGCCAATACTTTAACAGTTTGCAGAAATTCAAGCATCATTACCAAGTCCCAAGGCACTAAGCAATGCGTCTTTCAAAGATGATGTGCCTTCTGGCAGCCCATGGTCTATACATCTCGACCGTTTCTGCGGTTCTCGACCGGTCTCGCTCCCAGTTCAAAGCATGGTTTCCCACCATAGAAACATACTCCAAAGAGCATTGGATGAAGGAAGATTGCCCTCAAGAGTTCGAGGCCTATTTCGATGAGAACCTGAAGGAAGAAGCTGGTGTTCACAGGTACTCAAGTGACTTGATGAACTGCATTCTCAATGTCTATGGAGAGGTCAACAAGGCAAACATGGCTGTCACGGCTATACTACTGGCGCTTCTTCCCGGAGGTCTGGTTCAGTTTGGACCTAGCATGGCTGAGATAAGCCTCCTGAGCACCCGCAGACCACTCCTTGCCATACTCCTGGGCTTTGGACTAATGTCACCAAACCCCACCGAGTTTGAGTACGAGGCCATCTTGGAGAAAGCCTCCAATAATAACGAGCCCCTCGTGCCCCTACGCATTCTAGATGGGCGCTCCTTCGCTGCAAAGGCTCTTGTGTCCTTTGTTGAATACGGCATCGGGTTGGCGGCGACGGGGAACTTGTTCTGGGAAGTCTATATGTTCACATATCGCGCTATATCCCTAGCCCCAATGGTCGTCTACATTCACGGCTTGCCAGAGACATCCATACTGTTTGGTTGGGCTTTTTTGAACTTACCAATCTACCTACTAAGCTTTGGCGTATTTGCGTTGAACTTTCGCCGCACGACACCAGGAAGCAATTTTGTCAGATTGATCGTTGATGAGCTGACTCCTTGTGGCCAAGGCCGAAACCACACAATCAAGCGTCGAGATAACAGACTTTTCCTACAGAACCTCCTTGGAACCGCCGTTCGAGTGATTGGAGGTCTTCACATCATTCTTGGTACTGTTCTTATTGGCAGCATTGTTCTTATTCCTTTGGCCGACTCTCTGCCAGTTATCTACACGTTTGTATTCGCGGCTTTATTTACAAGGGCTGTCTTGGTTTATGAGTTGAACGGTCTGGCGAGAAAGACAACTGTGGAGAAGGAGAAGGAGAAGATGCCACGGGAAGTTGATGCTGAGGCTAAAGGTCTTCTGTGCGTCAATTGCATCCCACTGAACCAAAGAGACATGGAAGAGTAATGAAATCTGATTAAGAGGAGATATGAACTATGTTTGTGGAGCAGGGTGAGGGATGATCGGGTTGAACCTTCTACAACGGCATGTTTTTCAATGACCCATTTCACGATTACCTGTCTTGCAGTCTCACATCACAAACAGTCTTGTAACTGCGCCTTTGCCACTACTTGTTTTCTCCGGCCACACAGTAAATATATTTATCCAACATGTTTTAAGTGTACATCAAAAACAATAATCCTGTACCACAGAGGTCTAAGCCCATAGCTGTATGGGCTGAAAGCAGACTCATAGCAGCGCTACAGACACTTGTGATAAGTGCACAGGCAAAAAGAAACCTGCTCGTAGTATAATTTGATTTCCAGGAAGTAAAGGCTGTAGATACCTGCAGCCTTGAACCAGCGCTCATCATATGTCAACTCAATCAATCAATCACCCCAATCAAATCAATCAAATTATTGAATTCTTCCTTTCAATCAACTCAATTCATGCATTTCGAAAGTTGAAATAACGTGGTTAATAAGCAAGTGCTCCACTCATCTCAGCCTCAAGACTTAATATAATATTAAAAACACCACAACCTATCTGATCAATTAGAATTACTCGCTATACTCTTCTATAGAGGCCTCAATCACTTCCTGACAGGTCCTTGCATTATGTCAGGTCTTACCGCAAGTCCCATAGGGCCGAACTCGCGGTCCCTCGGACCTTCCGCGACCACCACTTCTCGAGGATTCGGCCACTACCTGCGTATCAACATCCATCTGATCAATTACTTGCGATATTTCCCCTATAGTTAAAGGCCCTCCTTTCTATAGTCGAGTCCTTTTTCCCCTTCGGCGCCGCCCTACTATTAAATTCTTTTCTTCAACTTCTCGAAGCTTACCCTCTAGTAAGACCATCTTATAGATAAGAACGCTTATTGCCTTTTCAAAATGCTTAATAGCTTCAACTATTAACTCTGGGGAGCTACTCTCATGATTAATAATCCTTCCTTGTAGATATTTGGAATGCGATTGGGCCTCTAATACTATCTTTGGGGTCCTTGCAGTCCAAGGGGTCGAAGGTTATGTGACCTCCTCGGGAGGTGTCGGGGTCCGTAGCTGCACATCAAGCTTTGGGATAATAATTTCTGGGTTAAAGGGAGCAAGCCCAGCTCCTCTAAAATCTCCCCGGATATTACTTGCTATAATAGTAGCTCGGTGAGCGGCGTGAAAGGCGGGAAAGAACTCGGTCTTAGAAACATGGTTTATAGAGCATCTTATTAGATGCTCTATTTCTCGCCCATATGTCTTCTTCAGTGGCCCAAAGCACCCAAAATCAAGAGGCTGAAGTAGAAGAGATGCATTAGCAGGTATAAAAAGCGTGATAATATCATTATCCTTACAATATCTCTCAAATTCGATAGAGTGGTGGCTTTCGTGACCATCAAGGATTAGGAGACGATAGGAACCAACTAATCGCTTAACTATAGACTGATTAAAGTGCTTTAGCCAGTCATGACCTAGCTGGTTATTAGCCCATCCATTTTAGCTCATTGCAATAACCCAATCGCCGGGGAGGTCATATTCTCGATACCAGCTCGCAAGGTGATATTAGCCTGAACCAATAATAAACGGCGGGATCGATTAACCTTCCGTATTAACCGCCTCGATCACAGTAATCCATTCACGGTTTCCAGGTTAGACTGCTTTTGGCCTTCCTTGCCTTTCTGCACCTATGGCAACCATCCCGGACTGTATCATACCCATCATAAAGCCGGTCTCGTCGAAGTTCCAGATATCATCTGATCGGATACCATATTTCGCGATTATATTCTCTACAAACCGATACCAGTCACGAATAATAGTCGGATCTTCGCATTTGGCTCTCTAATAGTCATATCTTCGAAATAGACGCGTCTTAAGCTCTGGTTGTCGCTTGGTGAAGTTATGAGCCCAGCGCTTGCCAACAGGTAACGCATCGCGGTCGGCAAGCAGAGAATTAGCCATTTCTTCCACATAACGCTATCGCGGGGGAGATCCTCGGATGTCTAGGTCAAGGATAAATTGAACTATCATATCCTCTTCTAGATCAGATAGTCGCCTTGTCTTTTGAATAGTATCGTGTCGCTACTGAATGCCACGTTGACGGCGACGTAAGGCAAAGCGGTCAACTTTATAGATATCTGCGGTGCGTCGGAGACTCATTTTTGGGTCATTTAGTAGAGCCTGAAGGGCAGGAAGGATTTTAGCTTCATGTGAGGGTTATGAGCACTTGGTTGTCTGGGGCACTTGCTTATCAACCACGGTATAGTAGTTTAATAGCCTTAGCTAAAAATTTATATTCCCCTACTCTTCTATTCCTAATTGTCGTGTACCCCTAACTGTCGCCTACCCCTGTTTATTTCTCACGAGTTTGTTTATCTCCCGTCTATTTCCATATGCCCATACTATGCTGACCTATATTCCCTCATTTCGATCGACAGTCTGCGGGCGCATTACTTACGCGTGTAAACACGTATTAACGTGTACTTCAGCTTTTCTTACATTATCTACTCTGTTTGCTGTGATTTCAATTGGAGGTTTCCTTCAACGATCTTTAAAAGCTCGTACCATCAAGAGGCTAGTGGACTATAAACTACTTTCACTATGGAACTTGAAGATCTCTTTTACTACGATCCTTCTTGGCGTATCATTGTTTGCAAACAATGTGGCGTTGTACCGCAAACCAATATCGCCCAGCATATCCGACGGCACCACAACGCGACGCGTGCCTTTAAGGTTGCTACCACCAAGCTATTTGAGCAAAGTTTCGACCATCTACCTCTCATACGAGATGCCGATGAGATATGTAGGAACGTGCGACCGTTGCCGATCGCCCATCCGATTCGGTTCCTTGATATTTTTCATGATGGAATTTGTTGTCTACTTTGTCAAGATGACCGAGACCGGTATGTCTGCCGAGGTCGCACAGCAATAGAAGAGCATCTCAAAAAGATTCATAATCAACCATTGCGCCAACCAGGGCGTAGACGACAGGGAGAGGCCGGAGGGATCAAAGGTTTGACCCAGGCCGGTCTGGTCCAAACTCCAGTCGCTTGTCAAACCCTTTTTCACGGCCCACGATGCAGGTACTTTATCGTCAAGGCCCGCAAAGTTCACGAGGAAACAGAGCAAAGCCCATCTGGATCTGATGCAGGAAGTGACGCAACTACCACAGGCCTCGCGTTTACTCAACCTAGACTCGAGGACATCATAAACCTTCAGCTTGCTCAGCAGGAAAACGAAAACTCAGCAATATCAAATCAGACTGGCTTAAACATAAACTTTCTATCTTCTGACCCTCGACATCAATCCCAGTGGCTTCGAGTCACGGAATGGCCCCGCTTCCTAGAGCCCCACAAACAAGAACTCCCTCAGGTCGCTGCTCTAGTTTCACTTCCAAACCTAGCCAAGTCCTATGAACTAGGTTCCCCAGGCAGTTCTGAAATTTTGCTCTCTATTCTTCTTGATTCTCTTTCGCGCGTGATCACCCGATCACGGAGTTCGCTTCAGGATGGCATGTTGAATGCTTTCGACCAACATCGACTCAACTCATTCATCTCTGGTCGCTCGTCCCGGAAGCCACTAATTCATAACCTAAGAGAAGACACGTATAAAAAATACAGCCGCGTCCTTCAGCACTTAATGTGCTATCTTTTTCGACTAGCATGGTTAAAAAAGGGTCCAAAATTACACTACCGGCTTACTGAGGGACAGGCTGTAGCGATAATGGACGCCGTTCACACAGCGTCAGAAATGAGTGCTGCCAGCGGCGATGGGCAGAATACCGATCATGCTGAAGAAATCAGAAAGAGGCTTGACGTTAAGTGCCTTATTCTGATGGTTTCGCTACTAGATCATAAATTATATGGCGATGTTTATGATAGCATTGTTGTCAGCTTTCTGGCAGTAATGGGAATCCGTCAAGATGTGACATCCAGCAACGCGCAGAAATTGTCAGAGGCTGCTGAGTTTACTCCGAAGTTATCAGCGCTCATCAAGATGGGCCAGCTTCTTGTGGCCGAGAGGACGCTTCTTGCGGTCAAACTTGACGAAGCAGACGTCCCGGCTTACGCACTAGAAGAAATGCAAGACAGGTTTATGACAAAAGACGCGAGGTCACCGATAAGCTGGTCACTAAAGCTTCGCGCATACGGCAAAGGCGTAAAAGATAATACGACAAGCCTTGGCTATATCACGTGGTCGGACGACAACGAGATTCTAAGCTATAAAAAAATGCGCTTCTCAATGACTGGACTTCGTGACCTGCTTTCTGCAGAAGTAGAAGCGGCGCAGCACCAGTTAGCAGATTTACTCTTGGTGCCACCTGACATAGAGAGAAAGCATATTGTGCCCCAGATTAGCCTGCGATCAGTCGTGGATGATCCGTCGGAAGGGGCCCCAAGTTGGAACTTCACTTGCCATCCCCAGAACAAGGTCTTGCATGGCCATCAGAGGTGGATACTTGATCGTATACTCAAAGAAGCTTTTCTGCGACGGGACTGCTTCGAGAATGAATCAACAGGTAAATGGAGGTTGCAAACTGTAAGCCGATACTTATCTACAGTCAACGCATTCCTCGAGCGGTTGCTACTTCTCGTACATATTACAGGGGGTCAGCCAGCACGTGGGACGGAACTACTTTGTATTCAGCACTCTAACCCTAGAGACGGGTCGGGAGGCCGTCGAAACATCTTTGTTGAGAATGGCCTCGTCAGCTTCGTGACCTATTATCATAAGGGATATAGCGTCACTGGTACAACCAAGATCATACATCGATACCTACCGAGCAACGTTGGGGAACTTCTTTTATACTATGTTTGGCTCATCGTCCCATTTCTCAGCCAGCTTTCTCAGCTAGTCAAGATTCCTGGCTTCAAGCAAGGATCCACTCCATACTTATGGGGTGAGTTTTCCATCTCACAATTGTTGTTATCAGGGAATACAAAAGTTCAGACCCTCCCTAACCCTAAGAAGGATAAAGAAGCTCGTAAAGAAAGAAAGAAAGCTTCTCGCATATTGCAGAAACTGACGACTGAGAAAGCAGAAATTGACTCAGTAACAGCTGGTGTTTCAGATGGTCCGTGGTCAGCTACACGGCTTAGTGTTGCCCTGAGTCGCACTTTCAAACTTAGTTTTGGAACGGAGACCAACATCCAGATGTGGCGCCACGCAGCTATTGCGATCTCACGTCGGCATTTGCAGCAAGCTAAATTCAAGAGGGACTTCATTGAGGCGGTTTCATGGGCTTGGAACGATGAGATGGCGGCTCACTCGACAAAGATAGCCGGGCTGACATATGCACGGGGGCTAGAAGAAGCACCCGGGCATATTGCTGGTGCAAAGGCCGAGTACCGGCGAATTAGTCGTGAATGGCATGCATGGCTAGGTTTTGGGGGGTTTAGGAATTCTGCTATCTAGCAACCTCTATTAGGATATGCGGAGACAATTAAGGCTAAAGATATATCTAATTTCATCCAGGTCGAATTCTACTTGAACTTCTAACATAGAATGAAGGGATTTAGGAAAAGCATTAGCGGTATATAATAATCAATAAATATAAAAGG
>JAPHDB010000373.1:0-30562 GCA_030772735.1 Fusarium sp. MBC 181 | reverse complement strand
CAAAGACCATGAGGGCAATAGTCCTTTCGATGTGTACAACTCGACTATTGCCGCAAGGTCTTTGAAGAGCATGGAAGATGGAAACAGCTCAGATAGCGACGCCGAAAGCGTTGACAGCGGAGGTGATGGCATGCATCAGTGAGTCTATAGAACTAGTGATATCGACATAACTGATCATTATTGCAGCATGGTTAAAACTTCGCATGGCTTAAAAAGTTCGATTGGCGGCGATGAGCTTTTTGTTTTTGGCAGCAACAAGAATGTTTCTCTTGGAGTTGGAGATGAAGATGACCGCCAGTATCCTGACCGGATCCATCTACCTAGGCCCGACCTTCTCGTGCACCGTTTATATCATTCGCATCTGGAAGAGCAAGATGTGGAGGTACCATCTTCACTCAAGATGGATGACATTCCTACACTGGTCAGAAATCAACCAATCGTCATTCAAGACGTGTGTATGTCCAAATTCCACAGCGCCATTTTGACCACCGATCCAGTCTCAAATCTATATATATGCGGTGTTGGCCGTGGAGGACGGCTTGGATTAGGAGACGAGAACACACAGTTCAAGTTCGTTCCTGTTCAGGGCCCATTTTTGGACAAGAAAGTTCATCAAGTGGCCCTGGGGCAGAACCATACAATGGCCGTGGTTGATAACGGAGAACTTTGGACATGGGGCCTCAATTCCGCCTCGCAACTTGGGTACACTCTACCAGCGCCATTGAAGGCAGACGAAGAGCCTATGAGCCTTACCCCACGTCAGGTCTTTGGATCCCTCAAGAAAGAGATTGTTTTGGGGGTCGCTGCGTCTGCAAATCATTCAGTAGCACACACGGGATCCTCACTATTTACCTGGGGTCGAAACGTAGGGCAGCTCGCTCTGATGGACGCTGATTCAAGATCCCTTGATATCCAGCATACCCCTCGAAAAGTCGCTGCTTCACTTCTGGCTGCCCCAATTGAGATGGTATCAGCTATCGACAAGGCTACGATTTGTCTCCTGTCTAACCATACCGTCTGGGTCTTTAGCCACTATGGTTACAATCTAGTCAAGTTTCCATTCCCAGACGTCTTTTCGAACAATATCACCATGACACGCTACGAATCTGGAGGCCGGAGGGAGATAGATTTTATCACCGCAGGTGGTGAAACAATAGCGGCAGTTACCGCTCGCGGAGACCTTTTTACACTGCATCTCAACGACAAAGGAGACTCGAGCCAATCTGTGGCTTCTACCACCAACCCTGTCAAGATTAAGAATGCTCTAACACAGCCACAATGTATCTGGGACTCTCGCAAGGACGGCGTTACTTCTGTTGGAGTCGGTGAACATGGCTCAGTCATCATTTGTACAGAGTCGGGGGCTGTATGGAACCGAGTCAAACGCACCAAGGGTAAAATGACTGGATTTGCCGGATCGAACGGCGCAAAACGCAAGGACGTCAAGTTCCAACGAGTGCCGTACATCAGCAACTGCGTGGCTGTTCGCAGTTCCATTTTTGGTGCTTTCGCAGCTATTAGACAGGACAGCAAGGTCATGGCGCAGGAGATTGTGATTGGCGATAAATCACTTCGCGACGATATCGGTTCATTGTTGTGCCTCAACGACTTCGAAGCCTCACAATATCGGAACGAAGCCAAAAACGCTCGGAAAGCATGGGAAGCAGCCATAGCTAGAGAACGGCGTGACCCTGTTACCCACGAAATTCTACGATCAGCCGATATTGAGTCAGACCTGCGGCGCTGGCTAGACATGAATCTGTTCCAGTACGACGACCTCAATATGGCAATCTGTTCCTCATCTCTGCCCGATATCAAGATCCCGGTTCATAGCTGGGTGCTTGCTGGAAGGAGCCCGGTTCTACGGCGTGGGCTGTTGGATCTGCGCAATCAAGGATCAACGTTCAGTACAGACTCTTTCAGCATTGAACTCATTGGGGATAAGCCTTTGTTGACACTCTTCGAGGTTGACATTTACACTGTTCTTAATGTCGTAGTTCATACATATCAGGACACTTTTGTGCCTGTATGGAAGTACACGCGCGAGGCTCCTCTACTTGCACCTCGTTTCCGACATGTTCGGACAGAGTTGATGAAAGTCGCAACTCATCTCGGTCTACCAACACTAGAAACGGCAGTTCGCTTACAAAGAGGCGTTGAAGAATCACTTCATAGTGACTTTAAACAGGCAATTTCCGATCCCTCGTTCTTTGATGATGGCGATATCATTATCGAGCTTGATGGAGAGGACGTCATGGCCCATAGTCAGTTGCTGTGTCAGCGGTGCCCCTTCTTTGAGGGCATGTTCAATGGCCGATCCCAAGGTCAGTGGCTTGCCGGACGCCGTGATGGCATGGATGCTACGGAGAGAATTAAAGTCGACCTCAACCACGTCGATCCCGAAACATTTCACTATGTCCTGTCCTTCATATATGCCGATGTTGGCCCAGAGCTCTTCGACAATGTCACAGTGTCTAACTTGGATGAGCTATCAGAGCTCGTGCTTGACGTAATGAGCGTTGCAAACGAGTTGATGCTTGACAGATTATCACAAGTCTGCCAAGCTCTGATAGGCAAGTTTGTGACGACAAGAAATATTGCGAACTTGCTCAATGAGATCAGTCCATGTTCAATCACAGAGTTCAAGGATACCGGACTTGAATATATTTGCCTCCAGCTGGAGTCAATGCTTGAAAACCATCTTCTTGATGACTTGGACGAGGATCTACTGCTTGAGCTCGACAATGTAGTTCGAGATAATCAACTTGCACGATTTCCTTTTGTACGAAGTGGAAGAGCAGAACTCCTGCTGCATGAAGGCAACCCTGAGTTAGCCGCTGATATTGACGAGGAGCGCCAGATCAGGGTAAAGGAGATGGCTTACAGAACAACCCAGAGGGATGAGGAGAAGAAGTTGGCATCCTCGTTTAAGACGCGAATTGGTAGCATGGATGAAGGCAGTCCCTTACAGACCCCAGATACAATTCGGCGGAAGTCTAGAGGTGGCCGCAACGAGCCTTTTAGTCCCACTTTACGACCGAAACAATCACAGGCAGATATGATCTTTGACATGGAGGATGAGTATGGATCTCTGTCTGCCAAGCCACAGTCACCTTCGAATGAAGTTGCAAATCTTCGTTCACCTCCCGATACAGATGACATGCCCCGGCTTCCTAGAGCATGGCGGGAGTCGAAGGGCAAGGAGATTGCAAGCTCTGCACACAGTCCAGCTCCGTTGGCATTCTCTTTATCTCCAGAATCTCAGCCATCTAACCTGGGTAGCTTGAAGACGTCAAGGGGTACTTCTTCAATATCTGGGGTTCCTTGGTCATCTTCCAAATTGGCAACTTCCAAACTGGACTTGAAAGACATCATGTCCGAAGCATCTTCCACATCCGCTTTAACAGCAGGACTACATGCTCAAAGGACTCAAGATGCAGCCGCAAACAAACCGCAGACCAAAATTTCTCAAAAGGAACGAAAGAGGCAGCTTCAAGCATTGGCGGCAGCAGAAGCCGCAGCCAAGGACGAGTCGGCAAACCATGTGCCCTGGGAAACAAACCCAGAAGAGGGGAGACCAGCTCCTTGGAAATCAGCAAGCTCCGGGCCCAAGACGTCTCTCAAGGAGGCTATGTCTGCTGAATCAAATATGCCTAAAGGGGTATCTGCCAGCGCAAAACCTCTTGTCGCTTCAGAAACGAAACCTAAATCGGCAACACGACGCACTGCGTCGCCTGACACAAGGTTTCCGGGTCAGGGTCGAACCAACAGCTCCCCCGCAGTTGTTGCAGGCCCGTCGACAGAGCAGCCCAGAAAGCCTTTGGTACCACACTCAAAGTCGTACATTACACCAGCACCCAAGGCGGAGCCATCGCTCGGGTTCAGTATGGCCGATATCATTGGTCAGCAGAAGCGCGAGCAAGAGGCCGTCAAGGAAGCCGTTGCGAAGCGGTCACTGCAAGAGATTCAGCAAGAGCAAGCGTTCCAAGAATGGTGGGACCAAGAGAGTCGCAGGATGCAAGAAGAAGAGGCTCGACGGAAGCAGAAAGATGGTCGAGAAAAGGACAGCAAGGGGTCGAGGAAGAGTCGACGAGGGCGTGGTGGCAAGGTTAAGAGCACCGGTGAAGCGGTTGCAAATACCGAACAGACCAGCGCCAGCGGAGCTAGAGGCGGAGGTGCTACAGGCCCAGGCACTAGCAACCGGGGATCTGGAGCTGGAGGACGAGGTGGAGTCGGAGGCAGTCGAGGCAGGGGAGGGAAGGGACGTGGTAACAAGTCCCAGTCAACATGACATGGCAATAGCGGTGTTGACCTTGAGGAGCATAGGACTCAAAGAGACATGGTATAGGATTGGAACATCAAGTGGTGCCTAGTCGGCGGGTCTGCTTCAGTGTATTTATTGACTTGGCCTTAGTTAGAATGCTAATAAGGCAAACGTATATATGACAATCTCCGGATGCAATAGAAGAATATTGGAAAGCAATTTCGAGCTCCAATATGCCAACTTCCTGCAACGTACAGATCTTTTTGCGATTGTTTACAAGTCACTATTCCAGTAGGTATGCAGGTATGTTAGCTCTTGTACCATCATGCAATCCCAGTCAGTCCCACCATGCATTCATGGCTTGGAATATGCCATTATGCCCCCATCAAGGTGATATATCCAATTGGCCATCCGTGGCTCTCAAGGTTACTGAATGCGTACACAGAAGCTATGGCATGTAACTATTATCCTTGTACAATACGCGATGCATCTGTGGGGATCAAGGACGCAAAACGTTCCGGATCTACAAGGCTAGACTCAATAAAGGAGGCTAAAGAGAACGCGTATCGGAGAGAGAGAGTAGATAGAGATTGTACGATAAGAGTGAGTTGCATTGTGGGCGTGGCCAGGCAGACAGTCAAGTGAAGTGAAGTGAACGCAGCTTATCTCAACCAGTCGGCTTATCTTTTCCTCTGTTTGGGTAGGTTGTCCGCGGTGAATGTAAATGCTCTAAAATGGAAGAGGGGAAAATAGAGAGGGATGGATGTCATGAGTCAACACCCGTCGATGACTGGCATTGAGATGTGATAGCCATCGCGAACCAACCAGAAGTGAAGCTGCCTAAAGGTATCGTTCGTTAGAGGTGCAGTTTCTATTGCACATATTCTTTCCATTGGATTGCGTGATGATACAAAGTCCCAGATGAGAAAGAGAACCTTTGTGGGGACCAATAGACCCTGAAAGATCCAGCCAAAGAAAGATTCAGCAGATTTGAGGCGCTTACTCGTACCTTTGTTACAGCACTGGAGCTGCCCCAGAGCGATTCAAAGTAAACCCCTGTTTGGGTGGTGATCCGAGCTTGAGCCCCCCTCCAAAACACTGTTTGAGGTCCTTGGAGGTGCATTGATATGAATCGTTATCTTTTGGTTGCGATACGTATCCGTACTGTACTGAGTTCATCAATTTATGGTCACAAGACATGGCTCCAATCAAGCGATTAAAGTTGGACATGTTGGACATCGACAAGTTGCGGTAAATCTTGAATCTGTCAGAGATTACCTTGACTTTATTTGGTCTCTGACTCGACTCAGGCGCATACATAAGGTACCATACCTATGAGCCCTGTGACGTGAGGCTCTAGCCGATGACGACAGCCCCAGTCGCTCATCACGAGGTCCTGAGTGGTGACCTTCTAGCCCAGCTCGGGCGTCTTTACAGTACTACTGTGCTGTAGGTAGGTACCTACTAGTCTAGTAGTCTAAGGTTGTATTCTATTATCTCGGTTCAAACGAAACAATCATACTTTACCCTCCCCATTCGTGATTTCTGCAACGGCCCATGCTGCAGTAACCCGTTGTTTATTTAGTATTTGTTGCTGGGCACAAATAAATCGACAAATACGATACACAGACAGCCGCGGCACTCTACTGGTAGTTGCTCTTGTTAGTGCTACGTACCTACGGGGACCAACTGGACTCGTCTTGGCCAGTACAGTGTTAGATCCCCTTCTCTCACACCTCACTTCGCCCATTATCCATACATCTATCGACAACGACCCTGGAAGCTGCCTGTCCAGTCCTACCCTGCCTGGCTTTTGCTTTTGTTTGTGCTCTTCTGCATTGCATTTGCATCCAATCTCACCGACGGCGACCACATCCAACGGCCCAAGCTTCCTTCGGTCCCTCTGTCTCTTTTTACACTTCACACTTGCATCTACATACGACCTTCCTCCGCCTCTTCTCCCGATTCCGTTCCTAATTCCAATCCCGGAGGACAAGACCGCCGAGTATCAAACCGAGTCTCCCTTCTCTCGATCGATCCATCTGCAGCGATATGAACCATGGATGAGCAGGTCTCCTGGCCGATCAAGATTCCCATACGTTCGTGATCAATCCGATAGCAGACAACCATTACCTCCATCCTTTGCGTACACGAACACGATATACTATGCATCAGCAACCCCGTGGCCCAGCCCGGGTGTCATCCCCAGGCGCAACGCCCCAGCCGAACTTACCGTCTCGATCTAATAGTACCCGGGAGGCTGTCCTGGGCTCTCGCCCTCGCGCCGGCTCCAACATCGCCGGTAGAGATGTCCCGAATTCACCTTATCTCGAGACTCCGCCGACGCCGGCACCTCCTGCTGACTCTGTGAGGAAGCTTGATCAAATAATACAGGTAGGGAGATGACATCCTATACTGAGTTAGTCATCTGATGCTGATACTATCTCCGCATAGAACTTCTACGCAAAGGCAGCTGTGCTTGTTCTCGACTCACGTATCAAATCTAGACCTGCGCGCGGTGCTAACGGCGCAAGGAAGCCAAACAAATGGGTAGGTTTACTAGCTATCTGTATACATCCTCCGCCAGCTAATTCACGAATAGTTCCAAATAGAGACCGATGAGATTGATGACTTTAGAGATGAACTAAAGATCTGGAAGAATTGCGGTAGCCTTGATAACCACCCTCCTCCAATGGTTATAGAGGTCTATCTGGACGCTTCTCGATTGAAGGATAGTCAAAGTCTTGTCATTGTTGATGAGAATGGCAAGAGATGGGATGTAATGGAGCAGTTGAACTCGTCCGGATCTTCTACCGACAGCTCATCTGGCGCATCACGGAGAAACAACGAAGTCGTCATCGAGCGGTGGCAAGTTGAGTTGAAGCACTCAGGCATGACGTCCACCGACTTTGGCCCGATTTTACCAACTGTCTATAAGAAGGCTATTGTTTTCTTCCGATCGCTATTCATCACCACCCGATTGCTTCCAGCATGGAAGTTTGCCAGCCAGGGAGCTGCGAAAAACTCACATCCAGCTCTGGTTCCTCGTTGTCGGATACGTCTATCTCATCCGGAACGCTCCCGTTATGATCAGCTACGTCTTCCTATTGACGGCAGGCTAGATCCGGTGACAGAGTATGTGTTTGGTGATTTGGAGGTGCCCGTTGGACGATTGAGTACAGTTGTCACGTATCGTAATGATTGCAACTTTCGTGTGGATGATTCTGAGGCTCTGCTGAGCTCTCGATTCATGGGTGTAGACGAGAACTTCTTCAGGCCCTCTCTTCCTCAGCAGCATGATACATCAAGAGCACCTGCGGCTGAGATAGGCTCGTTACGTGATCATCGCTCCCGACCAAACCTCAGCGATGTTCAGCAAGCTTATGGGAGCTTATCAACGTTTCACGGAAATGTTCCCGTGGGGACCAGCCCGATCTCGGCTTTGCGATCAGTGCGACCACCAGGCTCTGACACAAGCTCACCCCCAGGATCTGTCCCAGCACAACACGATGTAGATGGCCCGAGCTCCCTACCAGTCCGTCAAAGTACAACACGACCACCTTTGCCAACCTTTGAAGGCTCAGGTAGAAGGCCCTCGGTATCTTTTCAGCCTTTCAAGGCGGGGTCCCTTTCGGGGTCGCCTGTCCCTAGACAACTCGACGCTGAACCAGCCTCGCCTCAATCGTTGACACGGTCAGGCATCCCTTCACTCAGGCAGCCAGGTAACCGTTCATCACTCACTGCTGGTATGCCAGCTTCCTTGCGAGGCGGTCCGCCTGCAACATCAGGAGATACTGCAGTTGCAGGCTCTCCACGGCCCGCGTCGACTAGTCGATATAGCAGCAGTTTCACCCACCGCCGCGGTCGCCTCTCGTTTGGAGGCGCTAGCAGAGCTGGAGACGATGAGCAGAGCAGTAGCGGAAGGCAGAGCCTAGCTTCATCAGTGGCTCAGCCAGGATCGGGGTTACTTGCTGAGGTCGCTGGTACTAGCTCAGATTCTCTCCGTGACGACAATGAACAACTCGAGGACTTCATTAAAGCTCTGGATAGCAAGAAGACCTTGCAGAGTTTTAAGCCGTCAAAAAAGGGTGAATCGGCGACGAACAAGACGGTGGCGCAACTCTCTCGCTTCCACATGATGAAGGACTCAAACAACGCTCTTACTGAGTCGATGACATCGTCCGTGCAAATGCAGAGATCATCGAGCTCATCCAGTAGGCAACTGACAAGCGTACCTGGAATGACTGCTCCGGCATCTGTGTCCGCTTCATCATCGCCTGGAAAGCCGCTTTCACCACACACACCTCATACGCCAGCTATCCCATCCAGATTGAGCGAAAACTCAATTATCGATTATACTGGCCAAGGACGGATTACTTCACGCCAAGGACGAACCTCTGACAGTACTCAGCCGGGAACTATTAGAGAAAACACAATTACGCAGGACGGAACAACCGCTATTGATATTCCTCTTTCGCCCCGACTTGCGACTTACCAACGACGAGCGAGCTCCGTTGCACTTCAAAACCGTTCAATGGTTGATGACGATGAAACAGACTCAGCTTTTGCACACCGAAGTATCAGCCTGGGTGCTGACGATAGAGAGCCGCCTACGTTGAGCATTCTACTAGGGAGACAAATGCAACTTGAAGAGGAATCTACACAAAGAGAATCGGACGGACTTCAACCAGCTGCCAACACTGGGAGTGCTGAGACACCAGATATCTTGCAGCAAGGGCTTTCGGAAGAGAACCCACCTGAAGGTCTGATCCCAACAGCGACTTCTAGCTCACCATTTGGCCGACGCCGATATATGGGCATGGCTTCACATAGACAAACCCCACCACAGTCATCTCGTGGTAGCTTTACTGGATCTCTCAACAGACAGGTTCGCGGTGATGATGATTCGGTTAACGAGGAGCCCTTGGTTTTCGATCTTTCAGAAATGGATCCACAAGGCCGACGAAGCATCGAAGAGGCGCGTAGTGGCGCATCTGGGGGGCCAAATATTGGGCCAGACAGGGGAGGATATGAAAGCCGCAGCGCTTCAAGAAGGGGTTGGTAAAAATGACATACCATCTATGCATATATTTTGGATACGCTACATATACAGTGTTGATTTAACGACGGACGATGGACATGAATCCATAACTTGATTAGAATTCTGCGTTTCGTTTTCAAAGACGATGGAGTTGCCGGCAGGATGGCGCATTGGTTGCCTAATGGATACAGTAGATTGCTCGGTACCTATGGAAGGAATGGCGTACATGGACTTGTATAAATTAGTATGGGTCGAGGCAAAGTAGCTAGTAGGAGGCATCCTTTCTTTCTGAGAAGGGCCAAAGTCATTTATGGTGTTGAATATTACTCATATCTTTAAACCAGAGACCCTTGCAATGCCCACTTGATGTGAAGTGCTTTGGTTTTGTACGATGATACCCAATCGTAGCGCCACGCCACACAAGGACGTCACCAAACATAGCCAGGACGCGCAACTGACCACGAAGATTGTAGGCAGAGTGTTGAAAGCTGTAATGAGGGCTATTTTGCGGTGATGGCTGACTACCTAGATACCTATATTGTGGACTAACGGATGCATCTTGCAAGTTCGAGGCTCATCACACTTGTACGGATCTTCAATAAGCCCAAGCTAAATGTTAGCAAGAACTAAAGATGGCATCAATCTTGATGCAGTACTCTTGGAAAGAAGTTGGCTGTGCACATTAGACTCCAAGGTGTAGTGTAGTGTAAGGTGTGGCGCACGCGTGGCCTCTAGCCACATGAACATGAACATTGACAGGGGAGCTTGACAAGGTAGCTCAGCCCCGCTGCTTCCTCCGCCGCTCGTTCGTCATCAGTGGTAAAGAAGCTGGGTGGAAGCCTGTTTAAACACTCGCTACCTTACCTAACACCTACAACTATACAGGACAACCTTAGTTTTTAGTCGCCCGAGTTGTTCACCAGTCGATATACCTTTGAAGTTATCAAGCCAACTACAAACGCACCTAAGAACGACATACAGTAACTAACTGTCCACTACCTCAATATCAAGTGACGTGCGTGTGGAGTGCAAGGGCCAGCGTAACCCAGGGTCTTGGTACCGTACATCTCCATCTCGCATCGCTATCACCAACCCAATCCTGCCTTTACCTGACTGGAATTTCGTCACTTTGGCTGGTTTCCTCTTCACGCCATACGATCGATATCCGACAAGATACCCAAGGCTTCTAGCCAACGAATACCCTACGCGCCTTTACCGCATTGACATACTTTCCCCGCCGCCCGTCGATAACTGATAGCCAACTCAACCATCATGTTCCGAGCCTCAGCAGCAGGCCCTTACGATGATGTCGTCAGTATGTTATGCGCCTCTCATTCCTACCATCTCCAAAACATACGAAGCGAGCCTTTTGTAGCAGGCGCTCGCTCCCATGCGTCTATCCGTGCGTGCGACTAACTCCAGCATAGTCAAGGCTACAGACGAGAACCTCACATCCGAGGACTGGGGCGCCATTATCGAGGTCTGCGACAAAGTAAGCAACGATTCAAATGGCCCTAAGGAGGCTGTTCAGAGCATCATCAGGCGTCTTGCGCACCGCAACGCCAATGTCCAACTCTACACTCTCGAGGTATGCTGAAGTCTTACTTTCCACCGTCGCCAGTCACTTGCTAACCTCAAATCAGCTTGCGCATGCGCTTGCTCAAAACTGCGGAAAGAACATGCATCGCGAACTCTCCAGTCGAGCCTTTACGGACGCCCTCCTTCGCCTCACCAACGACCGTAATACCCATACACAAGTCAAGTCAAAGATCATTGAGCACATGAAGAGCTGGTCCGATATGTTTAGTAACGATCCTGAGCTGGGTATTATGAGCGACTCATACAACCGCGCTACACGAAGCAACCCGAACCTTCAGCCCCCAAGTGCCCCTCAAAAACAGGGCCTCACCGACGTCGATCGCCAGAAAGAGGAGGAAGAATTGCAAATGGCGCTCACACTTAGTCTTCAAGAGGAGGAACGCAAGAAGGCTGCTGCCAGTAGCCCAGGAGCTCAAGCTGGCCCCAGTGATCAGACAGAAAGTCCTGCTCCTGCAGCTCAAGCCGGTACTACAGCCGCTACAGTGAGCCGAGTGCGCGCTCTCTTCGACTTTGCGCCTTCTGAGCCTGGCGAGCTTGAATTCAAGAAGGGCGATGTAATTGCTGTTCTTGAAAGTGTCTACAAGGATTGGTGGCGAGGATCTCTCAGAGGCAAGACTGGTATCTTTCCACTCAACTATGTCGAGAAGCTCGCCGACCCCACGGCGGATGAGTTGCAGCGTGAAGCTCAGATGGAGGCCGAGGTGTTTGCCGAGATCAAGAATGTTGAGAAACTTCTTACATTGCTCAGCACTTCCAACACAGCACCCCGAGAGGAGGATAACGAGGAAATTTCTGTATGTTCTGGCTATCAAGCATGGAGGGTTGATCCGCGCTAACATGATTTGCAGAAGCTATACCACCAGACGCTCGCTATTCGGCCGAAGCTGATTAAGTTGATTGAGAAGTACTCTCAGAAGAAGGGTTAGCACAGAGTATTGTTTTCCATCGGGGATATGACTAACAAATACTAGACGACTTCACACAGTTGAACGAAAAGTTCATCAAGGCCCGAAGGGATTATGAGGCCTTGTTGGAGTCTTCCATGGCCCATCCTCCCCAGCATAACTATCAGCAGTATGCTATGCGACCGGCTCCTGGTCAGGGTTATCCTCAAGCTGGCGGATATCCCCCTCAAGGAGGACCCCCTCAGGATCCATCACGGTATTACACACCTGGACCCGGAGGTAAGTGGCTTTTCTAAACAATGGCCTGCATAGCTCGTCCTAACTCTCGCTTAGAACAACCTCCGTACCAAGCCTCTTCCCCTCCCCCTAACTTCCAGAACCAAGCTCCGGGCCAGGCGGCTCCTTTTTATGTAGCAGGAACTGAGGTGCCTGCTGGCTCGCAACCATACCCTCCTAGGAATGAGTCTCCTTCCAATGGCAAACAACCAGCCCCTATCAACACCTCGACACCCGGTCCGAACTTCAATCCTTACAATCAATCTCAGAGCAACAATCCTTATGCGCAAGGACCTATGGGAGGCCGACCAGGAAGCACATACGGAGCCCAAGAGCTGGCCACTTCTGTTTACGATTCACCTATTGCGACCAACAACCCACAACCGCTTAATTCATCTGCTACATTTTCCAGTTCAGTCTATTCTCCAGAGGACGAGAATGCAAGTGCACCACCTGCTGGTCCCTACGGTGGCCATCAACAACCTCAGCAATATCAGAGCTACAATCCTTCACAAGTGCCTCCTATGCCAACAGGCTCGGCCCCTCCTCCTCCTCAAAGCGTCATGACCCCTCCGCCTCTGCAACCCGGCAATGCTGCCGGATATGGTGGACAGAGCCAGTACAAGCCATATGTCCCGCCCGGTGATGGCCCTTCTGCTCCAGCACCAGACAGTTACTATCAAAACGGCGGGGCTTATTAGAGAGTTGGACGCCCGTGATTGATAGTCGACCTTTACTATAAGGTTCAATAACAAGCATTGCATTCCTCTATTTGTGAGCTTTCTGGGTATCGAATACCATGTCCTAGTTATTCTGGTCACCCGCCCGATGATTGCTTTTATGTCAGTCTAGTGGATATGGTAAACGTTGCTACATTTTTGAAATACCAGGTTGCTATTCAATGTTGAAGAGAGGTTTCTAGGTAGTGGGTAGTGGGTAGGAGGGGGAAAATACCAATGCACACTTGCAGAATTTATTTCAGCGGATGTTGATGTTGATAGTTTGTGAATGTTAACATATTATACTGACTCGGATTATATATCCCTATTGGTTAATAGTGTGTCCCTTGTATCAACCAGTTAAGCAGTGGTTTCGTTTCATAACCTGAAACCTCGACCGTTACGCCCCTGTAACAGTCCCTTTTTTGCCGCCTCCCGCCCCATATCCCCCGTCTTGATTTCCCTTTCTCCTCTCTTCTTCGCTTTTCTTTCATTGAACTCGACCAAAAATTAATTAATTTACCTCACGCGCTACGCCCTCGCCCTTGTCAGCCTTTTTTAATCCTATTCTTCTCTTGTGTTTCAGCTGGTTCTGTAACTTCAAGCGTCTTTCCCTTCTCTACAGTCCCCACATATCTTCATCTTCACTATCACGCCACTGCACTGCACAATGAAGACTACAATCTTTGTCACGCTTCTCTCTGCTGCTGCGTCTCTCGTCAGCGCTGGCATCGTCGTTACGCCTGTCTTCTTCGATCAGATCGTTGAGAAGCTGTCAGGCGATTGTCCCTTTGGTGTAGTTACGCCTGAGGGTTGCGCGTAAGTCGTTACTCTTCCAAGTGCATCATCCGGCTGTCCATTTTGATACTGACTCTCTGAATAGTCCTCAGCGTGGTTAGAGTTTGCTTTATTGGGTGAATTGGGAGTGTTTGCTTTTGTTTTTGGTTCTGTACGGAATAGACGTCAGTCTAAAGAATTGTTCAACTTGGTCGTGCCATTCATTGATGGGCGAAGAAATAATACCCTTCAAGCGTGTCTTCCTTTCATCGATAATACATGCAGACAACTTGCGTGATGTGTTGAATACTACGATGGCTTCATAACCAGTCTCGTACAAGTCCCTCCTCCATCGCAATACAAGTACTGCCATAGATGGTCGCCGAATCTCGTATTTTGCAAAATTAATATCCAAAAGTAGTGAATCTTGAACAATAGACTTCGCCAACAAACATCACGAAACTGAACATGGGCGAGATGGTCCTATTGTGTGGACGCCACAAAGATACGTGTGATAATCGACTACTATTAGCTCAGATGTCAATATCAATGATTCCAACCTTTGACTTTTAGAGGTTTTCTTTTTCTGCAGAAGCTTGATAATATCACGTATCGCGAAGTTTTCCAAGCCAACGCAAACAAGAAGCACCCAGGAAAGCGCAAGACAGGGATCGTAGCGCAGAAGACTCCCAGGCGTATTGTCCAATCTTTGTTGGGTTGAGAACACTCATACGCACAGAGCTTAAGCAAAAGCACTGTCTTGAGAATATATAGATAGACCCAGTAATAGACAGACCAGACCGATGCCCTGAGACTCACAGAGAAGTGTAATACCCACGCAGCCTGGCTACGCTCTTAATAGCACATGCAACGGAACAGGCACTTATTAATAGGATGTTAAACACATGACATGGGGAAGAAACCAGGCAGGCCCCTCCGTGAAGTTAACGAATACATAGAACCTCTACACTCTTCCAAGGACATGCAGCGATACCTTTAGGGGGGATCCCTGATGCCATCGATATTATCTGGGTTGTGAAGTACCAGAAAGCATGGAAACTCTATACCGGGTGAGTTGGGTACCGGCTGATGGTGGACCTGGGAAGCCTCCCGCCTCCATTAATTTGCCCACAAGGTATGCCTTCACAATACAAGAAGCTACCTACGGTGTATAATTCTAGCCCCGTCTGAGACTTCAAAGTCATAATAAACACTCCCATATTCACACATGTGCAAAAGTGCTTTAGTGCTTCTTTATCACGAAACTCCTGCAGTTCGAGTCATGCTATACCCGTTTCACATCAGACCTATAACAAGGTTCTATCTATAGTTGATCTATCTTATTGTCTGGTTTTTTTTTTAAGAAAAACTTTTGAGGAGGAGAGTGAGTGATGAGTTCTCAATTCTGATAGTCAAGTCACCATTCAATGAGTAATTGTGTTTAAGTGACCATTTCTTATCCAACTAATAAACAACATATCTTGACGTACATTCACCTCCAAGACCTAAAATCCTATCATCACATTGTCCATAGGTGGATGTAAACCCAAACCGTTCTAACTAGCCAGATACCAAAACTCCACCCTCATTAATCTGTCTGGCCAAATATTGTAATATTTTCGACTCAGGGACCACCGCTAGGTACTCATACCGAAAACCGCCAGGGCCACGGTCAAGTAGAATGGCTTTGCCTGTGCCATTGGAAACTCATCATTGCCTTCATGCCTCCGTAGTTGTGTTGTTGGCAGCGCCATCCTCTGCTGAAGCAGCTTGGAAGCCTCCGAAGCCGCCTCTTCCGAAGCCGCCTCTTCCAAAGCCACCACCTTGACCACCTTGGCCACCTTGGCCACCTTGGCCTCCGTTCTGATCACCGCCTTGGCCGTTGTTTTGATCGCCTCCTTGGGCTTGGTCACCACCTTGGCCTCCCTGATCACCGCCTTGGTCGCCACCGTTTTGGTCACCACCTTGGGCTTGGTCACCACCTTGGCCGTTGTTTTGATCACCTCCTTGGGCTTGGTCACCACCTTGGCCTCCCTGATCACCGCCTTGGCCGTTGTTCTGATCACCTCCCTGATCACCACCTTGGGCTTGGTCACCACCTTGGCCTCCCTGATCACCTCCCTGATCACCACCTTGGCCGTTGTTTTGATCACCACCTTGGGCTTGGTCACCACCTTGGCCGTTGTTCTGATCACCGCCCTGGCCATTGTTCTGGTCACCTCCCTGGCCGCCGTTATCTTGGGCTTGGTCGCCGCCGTTGTTCTGATCACCGCCGCCGTTGTTGTTGTTACCTCCATTGTTACCACCGTTGCCTCCGTTGTTGCCTCCATTGTTACCTCCGTTGTTACCGCCGCCGCCACCACCACCGTTGCCTCCAACGGTGATACGGATGCAGTCGTCCTGAGCTCCTCGTTGCGCAACAGGCATAAGGACAGGCTGGTGGTTGGAAGCGGCAGACATACTGCAGATACGGTAGTTGCCATCAGGTAAGCCGCCTTCGACACTGGCAGTCAAAAGACCCTGACCGTTACCAGCATCGTTGATACCCTTGAAGAAGGCAAATACCTGAGGGTCTAGGGGTTGCTCAGGATTCAAATTGTCACCGGTATCCTGGACTGTGATGTGGGTGTGACCGATAATGTTGCCGCCACCATCAAGATCCTGAGGAGCCGAATAGTAAGTGGTCGTTGCATTGGTGAAAGAGCCAGGTGCAAAGTTGATAAACTGCACTGAGATGTCAAAGTCCTGGTTGGCTTGGATGTTGTCACCATTTTTAGGGTTGGTAAAGACAGAAGAAACCATGTTGTTGGCTGAAGGGATCTTTCCCATGGCTGCAGAAGATGTTAATAAGATTCGGAGAAGAAGAATAGGTTACCACTTACGAATACCGTTACATGAACCATCTCGGTTTTGCTCTCCGTTGGTAAGTGTTTGGCCAGAACAGAAGTTGATGAAGTTGTTATCGTCTCTGAGTTATGTTAGTGATGCATTCGCTTCTTGAGAAGCGTTGGTTCTGACTTACGTTTGTGAGGCTGCTTGCTCATCCGAGCCGGGGTTGTTACCGTCCTGTTGGGAACCGGTCTGTACGGCGTTGCCCTGGAGAGTGTTGCCGCCGCCGCCGCCATTGTTGCCGCCATTGTTGCCGCCGTTGTTACCTCCGTTGTTGCCGCCGTTGTTGCCTCCATTGTTGCCGCCATTGTTACCTCCGTTGTTGCCGCCTCCGAAACCACCGCCGCCACCAAATTGTCGTCGTTGGAGTGCGCGAGCCAAGGGATGTCTTCGTTGAACCACGGCGGCGTCTGCAATAACAGACATGCTCAAAAGAGCAACCATTACACCTTTGACTTGCATCTTGAATAAGTGTATATCGGTACTGTCTTGTTGAAGGAAAGGGAAGGATAGAAAGGCTGAAGGAGAATGATGTGTTGTCTAAAAGTTTCCGAATGGTACCAGACCAACTCGAAACAAAGATAAAAGAATGGTCACAGACACAAGAAATTCAATTAGGGCCTCAAAGGAACGAATGGAAGAAAGGAGACTACCAGAGCTGAAGAGAAAGTAAGAAGATGGTTCGATTTTGGGACGGTGGAACGAGGGTTTAAAGCCTTGGGGAAAACTGGAGATGTCATCTCTAGATGATATCGGAAACGAAGTTGCCGAGAGAGATGCTGGCTTCCATTATGACAATCCCAGACAATTCAACGTCTCGGGCTCGCACATCAGACCGGATGGATTCTGGGCGGTCGGGGGGGCGAGGGTTCGGTTCAGGGTTACAACTCCATGAGCGAGGGCGAGGCTCGAGGCAAACGATCGCCTCTCGCTTGCTCGGTAAGGATGTAATCTTTTAGGGCCAAGGGGTAAGGCCAAGAGGCAGCGATCAAACCTGATGAGAAACACCAAGAGAGAACATCGTGGAACGGAGAGCCGAGAGACAGCACTAGCTGTGTTTGAGAAACGAAAACGGAGACATGAGACGGCGGCAAGAGTAGCAGGCGACCTGATGCGGAGCACGTAGTCATCAAGGCCTAGGGAGGTACAGTAGTAATGCCTGAGTTGAATAATCAATAGCAGGCCCAGATAATGGTTCGCTCTCAGGTGGCTGATGGTTGGTGTAACAAGAGATGTTGGAGGATGTTATGTTAGTGAAATGTGAGGAAGCAGGGCAATTTGGTTAGCGCTTGGCTAAACTTGGCGGGTGGACATAATCCCGAAGCGAAGAACCTGCCTGACCAAGAGAGAAGGTACGGATGAGTCAATGAGATCTGATCCTCCTGCTGTGTTGTTGAGGTTGCGATGCGGCTGGAAGCGTCTCATCCCGTGCCTCCTTCCTTCCCTTTACGGAATCTGCAACGGTTGGTGTAGCCAATCAGAATGGCTGCCGTGCTGTACCTGCAGCTGCTGTCAGGGGCACAGGCACAGCGTGTTTCGCCCTCTAAATCTTCGAAACCGTCAACGTTAAGCCCAAGTATCGGAGAGTGTCCACTCTGTTACAGTACCTACATGTCATGCCTCTCTGTAAAAGCTCCTCGATGAGGTCAACAAAGATTTTTCTTCAATTGTCGATGTTTTCTCTCAATTACAGAATTCTGCAGCATTGGCTTGGCTCAGTCATATTCCACCGAATGTAATTACTATTGTTTCAATTCTTATCTGAAAACCATGCCAAGCGATAGTGGATGTTATATGCAAACATATATCATAGTTGCCGTTGCTATCGCTTGTATACCTGGTCCATAACAAAACATGTGAATAAACATAATATACAGGTCGAGGCCGGCTGAGCAATGGCCCGAAAGTTGAAAGGGCAACATGAACTGATTATCTATCAACCAAATCTTACGCGTTTTCCAACAAAACAATACTATTTCTTCGAGCCGGTTTTCAAAGGCTGATTGATAGTCATGCGCATGTTGCAGAAATGTCACAGGCGAGCAATAGCAACCATGGATGTACCCTACATGAACGTTGCAGCCACAAGGTAGCATCAATAAACTTTGGCCCTTGCTCTGTAACTGCACCTGCGACGATATCCATGCATCGCATTTCTTTAAGTTAAGCTTACATGGAATTTCCAAAAAAGATTCTGTTTGTCTACCCCAACGTTCCAGTTTCATCCCGTACTCTTACACGTAAATTTCCCGCATGACAACCGGGCTATTGTTTGTCTCAGGCGCTGAGTGACATCCCATCGACGAGTATTATTGAGATGGTTTATATATCATTATCTTAATGATGTCATGCCAGAGCATACCTTTTGTTTGTATTTGAAGACGAATATGCCTCAGTGTTTTGTTATGGTGGTCATTTCACAACATCGCATTTTCGCAGAAAGAAGTATACGAATGACGATGTGGGAAGGTATGTAGGTAGTAGGCAAATATGTTTGAATCTCAAACTATATGCGTGCACAAATCATCCAAATATGCTCACCAACAAAAAGTGTACATCATAGCTCCTCAGAAATCTGCTTCTGCTCAGCATCCTTGTAAGCCTCCACGATCTTGTCCAGCCACGCAGCCATTCTGTAACCGGCCTTGGCAACCTGCTCCTCGAGGACAGGGGCTGCCTTCTCAAAGTACTCACCCCCAAGTTCCTGACCGACAATAGCGTCGGGTCCTTCGGGCAAAACTATAGGTCCCTGTTAGATAAAGTGAAATGCAAACTGTTGCCGGGACGATCGCCTTACCATGAGTGCAAACAAGCGCGTTAGTCTCTCGGGACCAGGCAAGTGCCGTATCAATGGGTTTCTCAAAGTCCAGGTCCTTCAACCAGGTCTCTTTGGCCTCTGCATACTTGCCATCGGTAATCTCAACGGCGAGCTGGTTGGCCCAGTTGCTGGCCAGTTTGGAGGGGTCGCCGTGAAGGCCGCCCAACAGCTTCTCGGCAATGGAGCTGTCCCAAACATGGTGAAGATTGAAGTGTTTGCCATCAAAGATCACTGACAGCCCATTGCCTCCCTTTTCAACATCTTCATTGTGTAGGGGCTGGTGAAGATCGCCTACGAAATGGACGACAAACTTGGCAGCTTGGTTACGCCTCCAGAATGGCAGCTCAGGCTCGACGGACTGTTGAGTGTAGTTGTGAAGGGCAGTGATTACGCAACCGTCGTCTTTGCAGTCACGTTCGAAATTGACGTCGCACTTGTTAGGTGGGCTGTCGTGAGCATCGATAAAGTGAAAGTTCTTTGAAAAGCGGCCCCAGTTCGTGTATCGGATCGAGTCGGCCCATGAAGCAATCTTGGCAAGATAGTCATCCTCTTCGTTGTAGAGAATATATTTGAAATGTGCCTCGGTAGTGTTTGCAACGAAATGACCAGCAAGATAAGCGGTGGTCATATGACCGAGACCTATGGTTTGTGAGCTATCGTGAGAATGGTTTCATGATGGGATGAAAGCACTTACTGCCCCAGGCAAGAGTTGCAGGCAAGTTGGCTAGGCCAAGAGCCAATGCACCACTGGAGAGTTTCATGATGGAGAGTGATGTTGTTTACTGGAAATGATAGATGGTGTGAAGCTACAGGATGAGACACTGATGGAGGACCGTGAACAATGGCTTGTGAGGGTGGATGTTGATGGTCACAGGATGGAGGAAACAAAACAATACTGGAACTTTGAAGATGCGAGTGTAGACGTTTAAAGTAAATCGCCCTTGGGAAAGAGGCGAATTCTAACTTGGATCAAAGCGTTTGAAGCTGCAGAGCTGACGCGAAGTGGTTGGCTGAGGTTGACGGTGCCTACGCAAGACGCACGACGCACGACGTATGTTACCTAGGTCTGGAGCGTGATCGATAGTCTCTCATGAGCTGTCAGGGGTCCAAGCTACTAGACTAAGGCTAAAGCTACATTTAGTACGGTATGTAGGCTGGGGGAGGCGGGACGGCCAGCAGAGCTTATGGCGAATCATGAGGGGCATGTGCCGCCCCTTGTGAAACATTGAGCGTGGCTGGGAAGAAGGGATATCAAGTTGGCTGAGCTGAAGTCGTAAATCTACCCTATATTGGTTAAACGCGGCTGAGGAGTTGTTGAATAAGTGCGTCTTTCCATCAATATATCCCTAGTCACCATAGTGAATATGTCTATAAAACATAGTATCATGACTAACTCCGCCAAATAAGGGCTATCGGTGTGATATCGGAGGCGGCCCGAGAGATGCAGGGTCTCTCACCTTTACCTTTTACCTCATTATCGCAGATGAAAAAAAGACTCACGCGCCTTGGAATTCCCCATATTTTAGCTCACAAGATCTCCAAGCCCAGTACGTCACTGTTAACGATAAGCGCTCCTCGACTGACCAATACAAGAGCACTGGTTAGCAAACGATAGCGATAAGACCTCCACATCAGACCCGACAACGGACAGGATTCCCTTATCAGCCAGGGTGCCTACCTAGGTAGTGAGCCAAGTTATTCACTCTAGGTCCCGTCGCCTTTACCTTTTGCCTTGATTAACCGTTCGTGGAGCAACTTTACTCTAATTGTGTGCTGTAGCTGACTCTGAATTTTTACTGTATTTGAATTTTTATTTTGTTCTCTTTCACGACTTCCGAGTGTGACAGTACCGGTCAACTTTGAATCTGAAAGCTTTCCATTGGGTCAACACGACCCTTGTTTTCGGAAAGATCTACGGATACACTGCACTTGCTCAACGTTAGCTGCTTCCTGCAGTCAGATAACATAACCAGATCCCCGATTTCGTTTGTTCCTTCCTTCACTGCCCTCGTGATACCCACCTTTGTCGCACCACCTCCTCTTATATTTCCACCGTACTACTTGGTCTTGGTTCCATATCTTAGATCTGATCTGATCTCATCTGTCTTTCTACCTCTTCTTCCTTCCTCTTGTTCCATATTCTCCAGCCAAACGACGGTAACTTTGCCATGCCTCTGCTGGCTTCAACCTCAATCGCCGCTGCGGCGCATTCGTTACCAGTTACATTGGCTTTGTCTGGTATCTTTGGCAGCATCAGCTTAACTTCTTGGATATGCCTCCTCGTGAGTCTCCTTCGCGCGTCTTTGCGTTGCATTTTGCTGCTGCACTCGCTGTCGCATGTCGCATGTCGCAAGCTTTTTGACACAGCTTGGCTGACCACTCTATGCAGCTACCCCAATTGTTCGCCAATTACAAGGCCAAGAGTGCTGATGGCCTCAGCATGGCCTTCCTCATTGTTTGGCTTCTCGGCGACGTCACAAATTTAATCGGTGGGTTCCCATTGAAAAGCGCATTCTTACATACCTACTCCGAATCAGAAATTGTCTGCAGCACCGAGACAAATCCCGTTGTTACGACATTTCTCGACGTCCTGTCAGAAAATTTGGGATCGGCTAGACGTGGCTTGCGCTCACGCCAACCTTGATATTCGCTAACTTTGTATCCGTAGGAGCCATGTTCACCCGCCTAGCTCCCACCGCCATTGCCCTGGCAGGCTATTTCTGCATTGCCGATATTGTCCTCATCGGCCAGGCCGTTTACTACAACGCCCTCAATGCCCGCCGAGCGAGTCGTTCCGAAGAAGCCAGACCAATTGATCCTTCAGAGGAATCACCTCTCATCAACCGGCCGCGCAGGCGAAGCTCTTCCTATGGCCTCCCAGGGTCTCAGCGCCGCCACGCGACGCATACCGAGTCCTCAATGGAGCCATTGAGGAAGATCGTGACCGGCGAAGACGACACACCCGATAGCAGCCCTTGGATCCACAACACTCTGAGCCTGCTCGCTGTATACGCCATTGGGTTTGCTGGCTGGTTTGTCTCATACAAGGTTGGTGCCTGGGAAAGTGGTGACCCTGGTACCCCCGATGCGCCTGAAGATACACAGACTCCATTGGAGCTCGCGGGACTCATTTTGGGATACATCAGTGCAATCCTATATTTATGGTATGCTTTCATTCGGAAAGGAAGTATGGAACTATGCTAAAGTCTCGTAGTGCTCGAATTCCCCAGATCATCAAGAATCACCGTGAAAAGTCTTGCGAAGGTGGGTTCTGTTCTGTCCTCTCATGACATAATAACATCAGGCTAACTGTTCACAGGCCTTGCATTGCTTTTCTTCATGCTCTCCATGAGTGGAAACCTCACGTATGGTATCAGCCTGATTGCCTATTCCCAAGACAAGAAGTATCTGCTCAACGCGCTTCCTTGGTTGATTGGCTCCATCGGCACTATCGCAGAAGATCTCATCATCTTCGCCCAGTTCCGAATTTACTCCAACATCAACCGAGAAAGTGCCATTGAGCCCTGATCGACAATTGACTCTACATATGACATATTACCGAGGCTTGGAAAACATAAGAGGACAAATTTGAGGAGTCTAATGTGCATGAAATGGCGTTGAATCATAAGTTTGACATTTGGGTGATTTATGGTGTGAGGGGTTGAGACTTGGTCAAACCTCAGGATAGAGGCTCATGAGATATAATGCTGGTCGAATTATTGGGTTTGCTTTTTATATCAATTCGATAGAGATTTCAACGTGCTTCTGATGTCATTGGAGATCTTAACCATGACCCATTGTAAAAACACGGACCTTGAATTAGACAATAAACTCGACCCATGAATGAATCCATCCTCATGCCATAGTGGGGGTCAACGTCGACTAATGGCGAGTCAACTCCGATGACGGGAGAAATTTGGCGGGGTTATCAGCTTTCACCTCATTAGTCTACTGTAACTTTAGACTCACTCGCCTCAACACCAAAATTTAAAAAGTTGCAACCTCCCAACCGACATTGTCTGGCTTGATCTGGATATTATACCTTTCTCTTGCAGAGGCTCTACATACTCAATAACCATCATGGCTTCTCAATTCCCTACCAAGAAGTGCGGTATGTTATCTTCAGCCCTTGTTTTACCCCTCCATCCGGTTTCGCAGCATCCAATGTTTCCATGCCACCATCTGATCTCTTTCGTCGTCTTCGAAGAATACAAAACTAATCAAGTATTTTAGGTGTTCTCGGCGCCACTGGCTCTGTTGGCCAACGCTTCATCCTCCTTCTCGCTCAGCACCCTTACCTCACCCTCCACGCTATCGGCGCCTCGTCTCGCTCTGCTGGCAAGAAGTACAAGGACGCCGTGCGATGGAAGCAGGCCGCCCCCATGGGCGACATCGCCGATATGGTCGTGAGGGAATGTAAGGCCGAGGAGTTCAAGGACTGTGATGTTGTCTTCAGTGGTCTCGACTCGGATGTCGCTGGCGATATCGGTATATTCTTCCCCAACATCTCATGATACGTGCCCACTGACCTTAATTCTCTACAGAGATGGAGTTCATCAAGGCCGATATCCCCGTCTTCTCCAACGCAAAGAACTACCGCCGAGATCCTCTCGTGCCCCTCGTCGTTCCCACAGTCAACCTTCCTCATCTCGACCTCATTCCTCACCAGCGTTCCGTCCACAAGCTCAACAAGGGCTTCCTTGTCTGCAACTCCAACTGCGCTGTCATCGGCCTCGTCGGCCCCTTCGCCGCTCTCCAGGCTGCCTTTGGCCCTATCTCTACTGTTTCCATCGTTACTCTCCAGGCCGTATCTGGTGCCGGTTACCCTGGTGTTTCCAGCATGGACATGCTCGACAACATTGTTCCCTTCATCTCGGGCGAGGAGGACAAGCTTGAGACTGAAGCCCGCAAGATTCTTGGTCGCATAGATGAGAGTGGTACTGCCTTCGTCGAGCAGGAAGGCCTTCGTGTCTCAGCTACCTGCAACCGTGTTCCCGTCCTGGATGGCCACACTGCCTGTGTCAGCTTGAGCTTCGAGCGCAAGCCCTCTCCTTCAGCCGAGGAGGTTCGCAAGGCTCTGCGTGACTACAAGTGTGAAGCTCAGGCCCTTGGTTGCCCTTCAGCACCTGAGCCCGCCATCAAGGTCTTTGGCGACGACGAGCCTGACCGTCCCCAACCCCGCCTCGACCGCGACCTTGGTCGTGGCTACACAGTTAGCGTTGGCCGTGTGCGTGAGGATGAGGCTGGTATCTTTGACATCAAGTTCACTGCGCTGAGTCACAACAGTAAGTTCAGTTCGCGCTATTTCCAGAAATCGACTTATACTGACTGTTTCAGCTGTCATTGGTGCTGCTGGCTCTTCGATATTGAACGCCGAGGCTGCTATTCTCAAGGGTTATATTTAAAAAGGACTTGTTGGATAGGAGAAGCGCTAAAAAATTGGTTAAATAGAAAACGACATAGATACAGATACTGGTTTCAAGCTCGTATTTGATCAAGATGCTGTGATGATAGATGTAAATTGAATGCCTGATAAGAATGTACTATAATCTTGATTAAATTCATAGTTGAATGCTTTGCTTGGCTAAATTTATAAGGGGTTATATAAGCCTGTCTCGGCTTTTATGAGATTTCTCAGGATATTGCATATATACCGTATAGAGCATACATTTATATCATGCTCAGAGCTGCAGTCGGTACGATATGAATATGTTAATTGTTCAAGATCGTCTGTGAAATCTACACAGCCGCCGACCAAGGGTATACCTATCTATTCCTGTTCCAGCGCAAGTGTCTCGACACCCATAATGCGCAACCCAATAACTATAACCAAATGCGATCTAAGTTCCAATAATCCATGCTGTGCTCTGTATCCCAGTGCGCCAGCTATCCATTCCAATACGCCACCCAACAAATACCAGAAAACTCCAATGATATACAAACAAAAGGACAAATCCCATGGCTTACTGACTGTTTCAATAAGAAGGCCGCGCGGGGCATCAGCGGCTACGATCCTCAGGAGAAGGCGACCTCGCCCTGGTGAGTCCGTTGGAAAAAATGCTCAACCAACCATCATGTCGGTTCCATCGTGAGGATCTAGGATCGGATGATTGCAAACCCTGTTCAAGGTCGGACTCTCGGTCATCAGCACGGGCTCCGGAACCCTCTGCGATCGTTTCGTCGTCATCGTCATCCTCGTCATCACTTGCGTCGTCGCGATATGGCTCGTAATGAGGCTCTGAAGATGAACCGTGGGCGAGAGATCGAACAACATCGCCCTTACAGATCGGGCAAGTTCGTCGGCGGGTAGTCAGCCAAGGGGTGCTGTAACAAGATTAGCGACTGATCATAAAAAAGACATAATATTTGGTACTCACATGCACTCGACATGGAATTCGTGGCCACATGGCAGGCTCATTACTTGGCTTACACCGTCGACATATTCCTCGAGACAGACTACGCACTCGACCTGGCGTCCCATATACTTCTTCCATTCAGCAGAGAAACCACCGGAACCCTTCTCGCGCTCAGACTTTGCGTTGTTCTTGGTTGCGTTCGAGGGTGTGGGGATGGCTTCGCTGGGTACTGATCGCGTTTCATCTTCAGGTGCACTAGCTGAGCCTCTCGATCGAGGTCTCGCCTGTGAAGGAGATTCCTGTAGGAGAGGAGTGGTAGGCGTTGGTGCTGATGGCGAGGGCGTTCTCGGGGTGAGAGTCGGCGAAGGAGCGACTGTATGAAATGTGCGGACGGGGAGACGCTCAACGACCGATTTGGGAGCTCTCCAACGTCTTCGGCGGATTCGGGCGCGAAGAATGAGAAGGGCGTATACGACGGTCAATGTGACCAGTGGACTAATGACCAGTACGAGAAGCGTATCGAAAAACGGGCTAGCATTACTCGTGGGGGTGATGGTGACCCAAAGGCCATCGTGTGCGTCATCGTCGACTTCGTCGGGGTCTTCGTGTCGCTCTCCGGACCGATCAATAGTAAAATCAAGTGTGTTCTCTTCATCTTCGGTCAAGAACTCGACGAGAATTTCCTCTTCGTCAAGTTCATAGCCGTCATCATTCGTCTCGGGCCGGGTTAGGGAAGCTTTTGGGGGTAGAACAGGCTTGTACTTTCTAGAAGTAGTCTCGGATGTCCAATCATCGTGGTTATCCTCAGGCAGAAGAGGATTTCGGATTTTCTTTGATGATTCTTTCTTTACCTCATTCTTTCGACTGACTGTCTTCTTGGAATATCTAACAGCTGTCTTTCGCTTTCTAGATGTAGGCTTGGTAGAGCGCTTCTTATGCTGCGTTGTATCGACGGATCGTCTATCATGAGTTGAAGCGGTGATGGTGGACTTGACTGCGCCTCCACGATGCTTCTTAGACTTGGGACCTCGCTGGACTCTCAGAACGGGGTTTCCCTGGTTATCTAACGTATCTTCGATGAAACTGCCGGGCTGTGTGAGCGCGGACAGGAGCTGCGCAGTGGTGCGGGCAGTAAAAACAGAAGGAATGGTGACATTATCAACTTCAGGACCATGGGCGAACATTTGAATAAGAGGGCCGCCTTTCTGGTTATCGCCAACGATGACTGCAAGAGCGCCTCTTCGTTGCGCCCACAATACTTTGTCGAGAAAACCGCAGCCACCTCGCATGAGGAGTGCCACCTTGCCGTCGATTTCGGAACGGTCGTGCGTCGCAGAAACATGGCTAGAGGTGGTGTGACCATTGCCAGCATTAGGGATGACAACCCGACCTCGCTTGGCGTGCGCCGAAGAGCCTGACTCGGACCCGGCAATAGAAGGGACAGCAGCCCTCAATGCCTTGTGTAAAGCAATGGCTTCAGCCCTCTCGTTCCATCCTGGGACATCGCTGCAGCCCAACTCGCCAGTGCCATGTATAAGTGCGTCTTCTGCAAAACCGCTACCGACCCATAATTGACCACTTAGACCACGAACGGCGAGTTTGGGGCCAAAAGCGGCGGGACGGGCGGCAAAGGAAGTACTGTTGTCGTCGGTCAAGCTGATGGCCGCATTTGGTGGGAATAATGAAAAAGGCGTGTTATAGTACATGGAGTTCCAAACGGACTTTGGCGACTTTTCTGGGCTGTCGTTATTGTCATGGTCATGGTCATCATGAGACCCCGGAAACTTGGAGCCAGTCTTTGTTATTTTGGACCTGAAGTTCCTCCCAGCGGGGTAATCTGCGTAGGCGGATCGAAGCGAGGACGATATAGCGCGACAGAAGAGTAAGAGAGAAACTGCGATGAAAAGTATAAGAACGAAAACGCGTGGAGGGCGCATTTTGTACGGCCGATAAGTATCTCCAAGGTTGAATGGAGAGTAGAAATAGCAGAACGAGAAGAAGAGGAAGGAAAGAGGAGAAGGAAGAGAGTAGGAGAGAAGGAGAAGGAGAGAGGTTGGTTGGTTGATGAGCTGAGGTGCGAGTGAGTGAGGTGAGGTGACCTTGGGGTCAGTCGGAGATATACCAAAGACGTCACCTCGGGCCTAGACCGATCACCCGTTGGTTACTGAGTACGGTCCGGTCTGATTTAGCCCAGTCTGAATGGAAGGTCGAACGGAAAGAAGATAATCGGATGATAGAGAAAGAGAGAAAAGACGAGAAGGACACTATGGCATGGCCTGCAGACTGTGGGTGGGGTTTTAAGAGAAATATGTCGAAAACAACAAAGGTTTATGCTATGCGGTGCTATGCAACGAGAAGCTTTGGGATGAGGATGCAACAAAGAGAGGAGGTTGATGTCAGTGTGGCTGATTAGAAAGTCAAACCATAAACCGTCAGGACCATTCAGAGAGCAAGAGGTACACAAAAGAAAACAGAGGCAGGTACGTGTATGTATCAACTAGGTAAGTTATTGGACCGGACAGCAAGAGTGGGAAAGAAGCAGCTCATAAGGTCACTCGTGCAGCAAAAAGATCTAAAATCAGTCAGTCAGTGACGACAATACAAAGACAATGGAAGGAAGCTAGAGCTGATGAGAGGGGTTCAGCCCAGAACAGAACTCATCTACAGAGGGGAAAAGGTCCAGCTCCACTGGCTGCACGCGGCATATTGAGGGCCATGTGCCGTAAGTGGAGGTGCTTTTGGGCGGGGCTTCGAGAAACAGAAACAGGCTACAAGGGGTCGGTTATAGCGCTCACAGCAGGGAAACAGACCTGACTCTTTGATTGTGGCTTTTTAACTTCGCTGGGCTTACACTTTGACCTGTCTACTCATAGTAAAAGAAAAAGCTTAGCTCTAGATTCCTTGGCCAAGCGGAGACTTGAGCTTTTGATGTCACCCAACATCGTCTCAGAATCAGTTGGTCAGTATCCGTATGTACTTCGAAAAGAAGATAACGGATAGTGACTGAGACCTGGATCAAGCCGAGACCATGACGACTATTCCGAAACCTACTTACGGATACTACCTGGAGCAATGGACCTACCTAGCTCTCTAGTCTCTCTACCCAGGTAAGACCCAACTCAGCTGGGCAGTCTTGTCTTGTCCTATCGTGATCAGGTGCCCTCCAAAGAAACCAAAAACCAAAAACCAAAACCAGGGTCCTCTTCGCTTGGACTTGGCAGTCACATCACGTCACGTTGCGGCAAAGGCTACCTAGAAAGCTAAGCCAGCTCACCCCAGCCATCTGCAGCCTGCTCCATTCGTACCGTGAGCTAGTCTTTGACGCCGCAAAAGTTAATCACGCTGTACCTGTTTGTGCCTGAGAATAGGTAGTTGGACCACCAACTAGAATCTAGAATATGACTTTTGTTGTACCGCAAACGGTTGTTTATCTCCCAAGACTCGATCCGACCTGAGCTGAATGTGTCGTGCAACAAGAACAAAAACAAGAACAAGTAACAGAGAAGGCATGCATGCATGCATGTTGTTGTACAAGTGCAACGTCGTAATCCATTAGCTAATGAGGCATCGCGTGTTTTTCTTCCTGTCGTCGGTGAAACGGTCGGCTCTGACTTTGTCAATGGTTTGTTTCTGTTTCCTGAAGCCTCCACTGTCGCCTGTCATTTGCCTACCTACCTAGGTAGGTACCTGCCCACGGGCCCTGACACGTGAGAGCAGCATCAGGTCGGCTTAGCAGAGCTGATTGAAGGAAACAAGAAACAATTGCATTCTCAACCACAATCCACAATCAAATTGAAGCTCAATACACCTACAGACCATACCGCTAAACTCGGCATCTAGTGGACTGGATATCCATAGAAACAAATAACTCTTCTGTTTGGGCTTACGCTCCCTCCAATCATCTTCAAGATGCTTGCGCAACACTCAATACGACTTCACCAATCAACCTCGTGTAAGGCCAATCTAGAGAATCCAGCTGGATCTTTGCAACACGCCAATTACCTTACATACGATCTCCCTTCATATCTCGTACCTGATCTACAGCTGCTCAACTTGGCAAGTCTACCGATGTCAAAGGTTTGAGCTTAAAATAGATACCCCTGGACCAAGCTTTCGAGCTCTGGACTTTGCTTCATTCATCCCTAATCCAATGGCTTGAGCTTCTGCCATTTCATATCATCCCTTTTCTTATTGTTTAGCAATAAATCTAAATCTAGATTCACAGCAAAGGGGCTGTTTGAGCTTGGGTTCAACCTGATGTTGGATAAACCCCCTTCCTGACCGTCCTGGGTGTCGCTTGATCGGCGTCTCCCGCCCAAGTTCAGATGTCGTTACCAGAATCGGTCGGGAATTGTACTATGTTGTATTGCATTGTGGTACGAGCTTCTCTGCTAAAACTCTATCTCGTTTCTGTTGGTCAAACGTGGCGTTGAAAGATCCATGTCGCCATTGACGCCACTGAAGCTTTGTCGCCCGGATCCAGGTACGAAGGGCTGTTTCAAAACTCAAATCAAATTTAATAATCATGCCCATGCGTTTATTTTGAGCCTCGACAAATATTCCTTGCTCGCTTGCGCCGGATTGGGTGTGGTTGTGGAGGCTTCGTAAAGATTGATTGAGCCTCTTCATCGATCGACCAGTTGACTCTTTATAACCCAATGCGTGCGTATATTCCAGGGTGTTCTAGTCTGACCGTTGCTTATCATGATAGAAGTGTTACCAAAACCCAACTCCTCAAAAACAGGATAATGAAGGTTACGCTATATCCAATCACCGCTGAATCATTGTCTCGGCTCACAACCTCCACCCCAATCCGTCGCATCGGCCGTAACCACGTTCAACTACTTAATCTTCTGATTGTAGCACTCCGTCGGCCCCAATCACCTTGCCAACGTCCCATGCTCTCTTTTCTCCAGCC